>NW_020770858.1:0-17638 GCF_900518735.1 Pseudonaja textilis | reverse complement strand
ACATACATACACACACACACACACACACACACACACATACATACACAGCATACACACACACACATACACACAAACATCAGAAAGTAACAAGAGCTGAATAGAGTAACATGAGCTGAGTAGCGTGACATCAAGACAAGAGAAAAAACCAGACAGCAGTGGGCAGAGAAGGTCAGTCTTAATGGTGAGAAAAGGGCAGTGTTGGCAGCAGAGAGCATCAGCAGCTGCAGAACACCCATAGAAGGAAGCAATCAGAAACCAAAGAGATCTCAGCAACCAAAGGATAGCAATAGCACTTAGACTTATATACTACTACATAGTGTTTTACAGCCCACTTTAAGCAGTTTACAGCATCAGCATATTGCCCCCAACAATCTGGGTCCTCATTTCACCAATTCTAGAAGGATGGAAGGCTGAGTCAGCCTTGAGCCGGTCACGATTGAACTCCTGGCAGTGGGAATATAGAATTAACCTTCAATGTTGCATTTTAACCATTTTGCCACCACAGGATCTGCCTGCGACAATGCCCAATAGTCAATTGTATTGAAGCAGTTTGAAACAAGGTCGGCACGTGAACTGGACGCCAGTGACTGAGCTGGTCAAGGTCAAAGAACACAATTTCTGATGTTGCAGAAAAGGCTTGTAGGTTGCCTCCTTGGATGGAATGAGTGTGTGTAGAAGATGATATCATGCAGTCTTCAAGAAATAGTCAGTGACTAGTATTTGTGCTGAGACAAGTGGTCAAGTAGATGAGGCCTCTTTCTGGGACCAACTCACAATTGGAACTATGATAGGGATCTCAGAGAAGCAGTGGAGATGAAGTATGAAATGAATTCTGAAAAAGGGGAGTATTTTTAATCATGTTAATTCAACTCCCACACAAAAAAACCCCAATTCATCAAAGAAACACTGAGCAACAATAAGAAAAAGATGCATGTTTATTCAAAAATTAATTGCAGTGAGTTCATTTTTAAAAAATCTGAGCAATTGTACATAATTATCTAGTTTGAATATGCCAATGGGTCCAAAGGACTCTTAAATAAATATCTAGTATAGTAACAGAGTTTTGCTAGAGTGACAGGGAGAAGAGAACATGACACCCAAAGTGCAAGAAAATATTTGGAAAATATCATAATTACAGTTTTGTGAAGAATTTCTTCCCGGTTGTCTAAATCAATGTGGCAGCAATTAGACATAAGGAAGGAGGATAAAACATGAGTTAGGAGCAACTCATAGCCACACAGATATCCTGCAATATAGATAGCTCAGACGAAGGACTGGCATGCACATAAGAAAATCATGTATTGGATTACTATTATATCAGAGGTGAGGAACAATGGACCTTTTATGATTTGTGGACTTCAACTCCCAGAATTCCTGAGCCAGGGAGTTGAAGTCCACCAGTCATAAAAGGGCCATAATTCCCCACCCCATTATAGAACAGTAAAAATATTTTAAGCAACACCCCTGGGTATACAACATATTTAAAATACCTCTTTGAACTACCAAACTAGAGTTTCCAGATACTCATGATGCATTCTGTATACCAAGGGCCAATGTTGCATGTATAACTGAGACCTGGCTAGGCAATTAAAGTAGAGGGTGCATGTCTCTGAAATATGTCCAGGTAGAAGGCCTATGAACGGAAACCATTTGTTCTCAAAGCCTACCCATGGAAAGATATTGTCATGTACGTTCTCTTGCACAGATGGGACAAGAGAGGTAAGAAGCAGATGAATCCACTCACTGGGGCTGTGGTAACATGATCTGGACAAAACACTCAGCTTGCATGTTTGCCAGAGATGAAGAACTGTTTTTAAATATTTGAATACCAAAAAACAAAACAAAACCCCAAACCCTCTTACATCTGCAAAGACCAACTCATCTTTTCAATTGGAGATGTATATTGTACTCTATACATTTGGCTAGTCATCCAAAGCAGAAATTGCAAATGATCAAATGACAGGAATAGTTCTTCCTGAAACTTTTTTACAGTGCCCCTTAATAACCCATGTTTATTTTTGTACGTTTGGAGGGAAATAATTAGCAGTGACAGTGCAAAATCAGTTGTAATAGAAGTTGCAGCACACAAGTAGGACGGGAGTAATTATTTCCTCTCTAGCAACTTTTGCAATAACCATTTCTCCACCAGTGTTTACAATCTACAGTATTTAATTGTTAGGGAACTAAACTCAATGCTAGAGGTTGGGTAATAAGACTGAACCTGGCCTAATCTTATAACCTACATTTTTTTTACATTTTTTTACATTTTACATTTTTGCCACTTTAATGCACATCTCCATGAGCATAACAATATTACAACTCTCTACAGATTGTGCCATTGTTTAGCATTTAAAATATGTTATGTTTTTAAACCTCTAAATTTATAAGAGTGTAATAATGTGTTTCATTTTACCAATTCTATAGATTTGGACTTCACCATTAATTTTGTAAAAAAAATGGCTGCAACATCTAAAGTGCCCTCCTTTCATTAAAAAATGGTCACACCTTTTTCTTCAGACTGTGGCTATCATTTGTTCCTCTATATGTCAATCATAGCTGCGTCCTCTGTGATTAGTTCAGTGCAATGGAAGATGAGTGAATTTATTTCTTCTGAAATTACTGCTTATAGGGTTTGCTTTGTTTTTATGATTATGTAATGGCTCAAGGCAGGCCCCTGGGGACATCATTTGCAGACAAGAGCCATCTTCTTGAAGCTCTGGAGTCTGGATCCATGGAACAGAAAAGATCTTACAATAAATAGTCCCTTTCTTGGCGGTGTTAAAAGGTTTTGAAATCTTGTTTTGCTCTGCTAGGTGTCTTAACGAAAGCAACCTGTGTTATAATTAGAACTTGAAATGTGTTTTTCCCTGCATTTTAGCAAATAGTCAGCTGGGACTTAGAAAATGTTTCCTTTTTATTTGTACAGGATGATTTGAAGTTATTTTAGTTATAGTTTTGTTTATACTAGGTGATTTGAAGTTATTTTAGGCCACTGAAAACTAGGTCATTTCTATTTCATCTTGCCTGAGTTGCTGAAAATGTCAGCCTCCAACATATTCCTTTGAAGCATTTACTTCTAATGCTGGAAATATATTAGAAATATATTAGCAAAGGCCTTCTGGGCTGCTGTAGTAGTTGACTTTCATTCTCAAAGTCTTAAAGAAATCAGTAGTTAAAACTGTAGGTGATTAATTGCATATCACATTTGACTGCATGACATGCTACTATTTCACAAGGCAGATTAACAATAACAGTGGAGAAAACTTACTCGTAGTTCAACATTTTTCAACCTTGACAACTTTAAAATGTGTAGATTTCAACTCCCAGAATTCCCTGGCCAGCATTGCCAAGTTTGAAAAACACTAACTTAGCTGTTTTTCTCTATATATGAGGATATGTGTACATGTCCTGTCTATCATCTTTCTATCAACTATCTATATCCAAGAAAAGTTTAGCTAGATATTATTACCACTACTTTAATTTTGGGAGTTCTGTAATGAAATTTACCAGCTTGCACTTAAATTGGCTTATTTTACTCTTAGCTCACAGTCTCCTTGTTGTAGTTTTTAAAAAGCAGATAAAAAGCTAGAGGCTGGATCCACACTGCTTCTCTTGTAATTTGTTGCTTTTCTTTCTTCATATTGAAAATATCCATATAAATCCTAGATGCAAAATGAATTGTTCTTCTCTGTTACATTGCATGAAATTTTAAATGTAACTCAAAAAGTTTTGCTAGTTGTTTACCCATAAATAAAAGATGGCGTGCAACATTAAAGAAGAATATGTTTAGTTGCATGTCATTTCATTTGGCATTATAAACTGCCAGTATTCCTCTCTGCAAAATGAAAACAACAGGATGTTCAAATATTGGAGAACTAAACATTGTTTTGATACATTTTGTAATTTTTCAGCATCATGGGAATAATTCATGCTGATAGAGATTGTAGGCAAGAACCAAAATTGTCTGCTCTATTAGTCAAATTAAATATTGACAAAAGGGACAACTAGATCTACTTATGGCCGTTCATTTCTGAATCATTTATACACAAAAGGCTGTGGAGATCCTGCAAAAATTACACAATCAGAATTAACCATTTTTAGGTCCATCCAATGATATATTTGCTGTAATGTAAAATACCAGTAGTGATACAAATAGAGGTTTCCAATATTTGCTGATTCTATCCACAAAGCAAAGAATAGTTTTGAACAGAATAAAACAAGAAGTTATGAGGATTACCAATAATTCGACTTGTAACAACAGAAGCATTGTTCACTGTACTGTAGAGGAAGATTCACTGATTTTATTTGGAAAAATTAACATGATTAATTTTCTCTCTTTGGATGAAATAGAATAACAACATGATTTATCTAGCTGCTTTTATTGTACACCACACAGAGTTACTTCAGGTGAGATGAGCAGTTATATAAATAAATAAATCTGTATTAGATGCAAAGAATATTTTTTGTATCTAATCATATTTATGACTATGTCCAGGTCACTGTTGTGGAGAGGAATGTTAGTATTTATTTAAGACAGAAATACGCAGTGAAAAAAGTCACAAAAGAAAAAGAGTTTACATCCTGTAACTAGTTCAGTTTGATAACAATCTGCTCATACAGTGTATGCCTCATCAATCTGTATGGAAGATTGTCAGTGCCTTCTATAATTGATGCAATCGTTAGAAGATTATCTGTTCCATGTTTATCTTCCCAAGCACAGTTCATATTCCCCTTTGTGTTACAAAGGAGTAATGTGGCGGTCTTGGGCTCCAGAATACCTAAGTAAGCCCTTTCGCAGGAAACAATGTCAGCGTTTTGTGGATGCTCAGTTGACCATTTGATAGAGTTCTGGTAAAAGGTAGGTAAATTTTGTTTCTTTGATATGGGTTATAGAATAGGAGGCAGGACACTTGTCTTCTATTAAGCCATGGAAAACAATATTGCTCTGACTTTTCACAGGCTGTTATAGTAAGAGATTTACCAACTAATATGGTAGGACAACAAAGCATTGTTTTTAATTCAATAGGCAGAACTGCAGGTCCCTTCCTATATCTGGAATAACATATTTAGTATAATAACAATACTGAAATACATTGTGTGAATAAAGAAAATGTTCCAAATCTGAGGTTGATACAAGGAAAAAGTAGAAAAAGCAGTAGTTGGTTGAGATAGAATGTTGCATATCTTAGTAACAGGTAAGTTCAGGCTATAGAATCATCTTAGTTGGAACTAGAGGAACAGGGACTCACAGTGAAGAATACAGAGTTCTTATAACAAACACAGATATTGACCACCAGAAATATCATCTTAAAGAAGAAAGGGTCTGCCAAAAAAGAGATTTAGAAGGTTAAATGCATATGGATCCCAGGCTGAAATAAGTTGGATTTATGTAGAAGTACTAACAAGTCTAAAGATAAATTCCTCAGGAGCTGTTTGAAAAAGGAGTTACTTTTAATGATATGTTGAAATAGGAGAGAAAATAAACCTTAAGGGAGATTAAAGCCTGACTCCAAATCTTAAGAAAAGGACCAAGTCGAAGATTGGACAGTAGGAGGCTGTAAGTCAAGCCCTAATGAAATTAGAGGCTAAGCAATATTACAAAGGCTCTAATATATGGATTTTGGCCACGAACATTTGAAATAAAGAATCTAGACTGTCAGATCAGTTGGAAGGTCTGTCTCATATTTGGACAGGGGAGTTAGTTGCATCAGAAACCAAAGGTAAGTCAGTTTCCTTGTCCCTGAAGGAATGAAGGAAAATTGATATGTATATTTGGAGAATTCTGATTATAAATAGAATCAAATGACACACAAGTATAAGAACTTCTGGCCAGGCTCAAAGAAAAAGTATCCGTAGAGGCAGGATGGTTTGTTGAAGGCCATAGTACTATTTTCCTTAGATCATTTATATCACTTTATCTTGAGCTAAAATATAGCGTAGTACAGTAATTCTTTGGAAAGGTGATATACTTCAAGTAGTTATATGATAATAATCCTCTGCAACCAAATAGTAAAATTGAGCTCCTGAGGCTTTCGTTAGGAGATTTCTTTAACAGTCTTCAAGGGAGATTGATAGAAGGTATATTTTCAACAAAACTTTTTTAAAAATCCTGTCTAATGGAGCTAGTGTTGTACTATGATTGGGGGTATAATGATATAGTTTGGTAGTCTATCTCAGATAGGATCAAAACCAGCATTGAAAAAAATTTTTTTGTTATAATTTAGCAATGGCTAAGAATTTTGACTATAATAGCTGCTATATGGCTAAGAAGCTGATCTATCATGTGGGCTCTAACTTGTTAATATTGACTGACATTATGTTTGATAGAAGCAGAACTCATTATTAAAAAAGAAAATCATGTTGATGTCACAGAAGAATTCTAGTCCTGGATGGACCAAGGGGAAGACTTGGTTAGACTGATAGACAATTTGAGATATTTGTGGGGGACTATGATGAATATACAAAAGTATTTTTTCTGGATGGCATGACCAATGAATAGCAATCTACTTAAGATAAATGCCTTGTCACAAGATGAGAAATGAAAAATATATTTGGTATATACTCTACAGCATTGTTTCTCAACTTTGGCAACTTGAAGATGTTCAAACTTCAACTACCAGAATGGGAGTTGAAGTGCAGACATCTTCAAGTTGCCAAGTCTATAGAATTAAAGAAAAGGATCCCAGAATGAAACAATTACTGATTACTGCAAAGTAGAGAAACATTGTGTGTCAGGATTACATTGTTGAGTGAAAATAAATCATTGAAGTCTGTAAACACCGGTTAATTTCCCTAGTGGTGTTTTCAAATGTGCAGAGCACAGTATACTGGAGTTTGGAGCAGAACAAACTTGCAAATAGTGGACTTACAAGGTGTTGATTTCCAGCAGTCTTCTTGAACTCCACAAGTCCACTCAATTCTTACCAAAGGAAAATAGATTGTTAAGAGGAGGAGGAGGAGGAGGAGGAGGAGGAGGAGACAATAATCCCCTATTTGGTGATCCACATGATTCCTCTCTGAACAGTTTCTCAATATTTTTTAAAATTGATGCCCAGAACTTGATGCAATACTGATTAATGAAGAATTACTTCAGTATACCAAGTAATACAGAATTATTACTCCCTGTGATTTTGAAACTATATTTCTATTGTTGGAACACATTTACCTTTTTTACATCATACTCTTATTTGGTTTGCATTGAACTTCTGTTCCAGTGATTGAAAAAGGGTTTTCATTAATATTGTCACCGAGCCAAACATCTCTCATCCTATAATTAGCCACCTATTTCTCTGAACTACCATGATTGTTTTGAAATTTATTTCTGACTTCTAAGGTATTAACTATCCTATCTGCTTAATTGATCAGCATTCCCTCCACCTTTTTATCCAATAATACACCTACTGAAAGCTTCTGATCTGCAGATGAATGTTGTGGTATTGAGGTCATTGCTGTACTCCACTTTAGTTTCATTAGAACCATCATATGCTGTGTTTGAGTTTAGCTTTCTAGTCACCCCATATAGCTGCTTAATTATTGTATCATCCACACATCATGGTAGGAATTTAAGATAAAATCAAATGCATTTTAATAATTGTTCTCCAGTCTCTAGATGTTCACATATAACTTCTGAAACTTCTATTGATACTTTTATATTTATATTTCCATTACCTTCAGGAAATTACAAATGCACCTTCTGCTTTAAGTTCTACCTGGAACAAAAAGGCTGACTTGCCCTGGCCAAATTGGATGGATCACTTTCAGATGCAAACCTAAAATGTGCATTCTAGGATGAGATCAAATACCATTAAAATTCTTGTTGAATAAACTGGAGATCCTGGCTCAGTCTTATTACTATGAAAAAAAAGAATGGTTTCACCTAGTATTTGAGAGTTATCAGTCCACAGGTAAACCAGACAAAAGTACAACCAGACATGACATTTATTGAAGAACTACATTAATACCATCTTTCAAACCTGAAAGTACAAATCTTTCACTGTGGCTTTACCTGCCTGGCCCATTATGGCTGCTCTTTCCTAGGTTTCTTTCTGACCATTACAAAATGGTGAGCTCCCATCTTTTGCCAGGCAACATCTCTTCCTTTTCTTGAAGGTCATTCTCATAAATCATTACAACAGTTTAATTTTTCCTGTTTCAACAGTATTGACACTAATACACTTTTGAGATTCTACTTTTGCCAAAGGAAGTGACATAATTACTTACAACTACTTGAGTTTCAACTCTTTAATTATCAACAATTATTTCACCTAACAGCAATCTTCAAACATATTAGTGCCACCCAACAAGTCAGCACATTATGGAAGAAAGAGGAAGATAATTCATTCTCTTCATGTTCTTATTTCTTGGCTATGCTTCTATGTTCTGGAAGGTTTGATTAATTTTACTAAACAGATCCCTTTGCCACTGGATTTGCTCCTCCTTTGAGCAATTTGTCAGTTGTTTCATACTAGCAAGATGAATGAAAACATAGGCAATCTACTTTTATTCTCCTTGTCTCTCTTTCTGTGTGTTCCTGCTGTTTGTTTTTACTCTTAACTGATAATCCTTATTTCCCCAGAACTTGTGGAACAGGTGTTCAACTTGCTTTAAACTGCCTTTAGAAGTTTTTTTAGAAAAACATAGAAATTGAACATGGGTACACAGGTAAGTGTATTCTTTTTAAAATTATTCTTTGTCAATAAGTGTTTTTATTTATATATTATGTTTAAGGTAGCCCTTACTGTGTATCCAGTTCCCTTAACAGAGTTTTTGGTTATCCACCTCTCCTGTTTTGTTACTATTTTGATCATTTATAAATAAGCCCTTTTAACATGTTACCCTACTTCTCAGCCCCACGTGTTACATGGGCCATCTGTTTAATTTTAGAAACTTCCCTCATCCACTTTCTTTCATTTTTCTAAAAATGGATCATGGTAAAAATGGTAAAGGAGAGCATATCTGAAGAAAAGTTGTAGGCTCAAAACACATCAATTTTCTTAAAAACAACTCTTAATCCTTACGGTGCTTTTTAAAAATTTTATTACTGTATAATGCAACTCCTTTGATTGGCAGCAGAATAAAGTATTAATTGTATCAAAGACAATTATTTAAAAATAGGTATCTGAAATGGCATTTTATAAAAATTTGTTTAGTCATTTGTTTACAATCAGGCACTTAACTGGTATTGCAACAATCATTTCAGGAGTTTTACTCTCGAGTAAAAGAAGGTACTCAGTCTATTGACATTTGGAGGCTTCCCATTGTGCTAAATTTCATGTAAAGTCACTTACCAAAACTAACCTAATTCTGTTTCTGGCACATTTTATCCCATTTCCCTTTTTAATAATTCATTTTAAATATTTTATGAAATAAGAATATAAAAAAGCAAAGAAGAGAAATATTGAGCTTATTCACTTATAACCTAAGCATATGATGCAATTGTGATGCTACAAATATGCTGCTACAAATATCCTTGTAATAAGGATATTTATTTCATTTAAATTTATTGACTGTCCACATCCAATGATCTCCTGACTGCAGACAAAACTAAGAGATTTAAAACCAGCTAAAAATATTAAATAAACATAGTTTGAACTAACATGCTTTCATGACTAAATCCACAATTGACTGACAGGTTCACAGGATGATATAAGATTAAAAATGAAGGTAGCTTGAGTTATGACCACTCATTCAATAAACTATACAAATTTAAGACACTCCATGAGTAGTACCTATGACGGGTCCTTGAAGTTCCAACTGTTGCAGCACCCTGAAGTCACAATTGCAATTTGGGCACTTGGTAACTGGTTCACATTTATGACAGTTGCAGTATTCTACAGTTCCATGATTGCCATTTGTGACTTTTCCTGCTAGCTTCCCACAAGCAAAGTGAACGGGAAAACTGGCAGAGAGAGAGTAGTTTTTCCCCCGTCTCAAGGAATCCCAATATGGAGAACAACATTCCAGGAATGTCATACTCCATATTTTTTAAAAAAAATTTTGAAGGGTTTTGCATACTTCTTAACATATACTTATGAAATGGGAATATTATCCTAATCCAACTATAATGTACTATAATATCTAACACATTTCTTTTATTATTAATAGGAGTCAGATGACGGAACCCATTTACCTTCATTCTTTTAAAAAATTGTACTGTCACAAACCTACAGTTTAATCCCATTGTGCTCAAACACCACACCAAGTAATAGCCCAACAATCTAAATACTAAGGTTTATTTTTCACTCAAATCTACTGAAGTAAATTAATAATGCATAAAGAATTTTTCTCGAGCTATAAAGCAAATAGCACAAAACCAGTTCTTCAAAAACGAAACCAGGTATAGTGAAAGGCTGTTTAATGCTACATTTTAAATACAGATTATACTGAAGTGGAAGAAAAGTGTTACAGCTTTGAAAATGTATTAATTTTTTTTAAAATAACTGCAGTGAACACTAACTTAATTTCACAATTTGAATTATTCATCAGTAACGTATTAAAATAGAAAATACCTACTAAATTTCACATAGAAAATATGACTACAAGTTATAAAATACTGAAAATATTTAAGCACCAGAATATCAGTATTTGACATTTTTATGAATTTTTCAGGAAAATATTCAATAAAGTGCAATTAATTTCATTCCAACTTATCGTAAGCATTTTCTAAAAATACTTTTAACATTTAAGACTAGAATGATCCTCTATTTTATAATTAGGTATAGTAATGAACAGCAGAAATTTATTGAAAGCACACGCCTCAGATTTGAGATGAGAAACAAATGATATAAACAGTTTGGCTTCCTTGTGGAAATGAAAGTGGTATTTTTTTAAAATAAAGAAGATAACCTGAGTGAATCCCAGAAAATTGTGTAGCTTGTGACCAACAGCTAAACATGACAAATCAGTACAGAATAGATCCAGGAACACAAAAGGTAGCCTTGAAAATGTATTTCATTATTACATAAGTGTTACACAATAATTACACAATTAATTGCCCTACCAATTATGCCTATTGATAAAATTCTTAGTGAGTTTCAGTATGTCTTTCTCTAGGAGTAAAAATAAGGTGAACTAGACTCTGACAGCAGGGCAGTATTTTTTAAAATGGGGTTTTCCAAATTAGTTTTCTGTTACCAGCAGAATGAACAAATCATAATTATACTCATTAAAGTTGCACATCCAATATAGTTAAGTGCATAAGTCTTTTGAAACTCTATAAACTTGCAAGAATGCATTAGAAGTGTCCTAATTACAATGGCAATGACTCTAGAGAAAAAACGGTGTACACAGTATTATCAAGATGTACATTTGTAACAGCAGTTGCATTTTATAACAAAAATGTGTTCTGCCCTGAATGCTAGTTTTTGCTACAGGTATTATCCAATAATTTCCCTACATATGGAGAATTTGGGGTAATCTGAGATTTTTAAAATAATAAAGGAATACTCTGACAACCTAATAAAAATCTCTGTGCACAAATGTTTACTTCATTTGCATAATGGCAAATGAGACATTCTTAGATATGATATGCTCTAGATTTATGTTTTGCAGGGGTGGGGGCCATCATGTCCCACCTGTTTTACAGTATTTTGCAGTATGACAAAAACATTCAGAACTGATTTTAAGGCTTGTTTGAACCATATATCTACATTTGTCTCAGCTTGACAAGAACTAAATGATTCCACATTAATAAATGTGGGTAGCTGATGGATGTTTATAAGCTTCCATTAATTTTCATAAAATGTTGAGCCTAATTAAGTGCAAAGAATATTTGAGATATTTATTCATGTTTTAAAATGTTTCAAAATTATGCGTTTTCATATTTTCCCACGCCATTGTAGTTGTGCTTTTAAAGTTGTAGCAACGTTTCGGCAGAATCTCATCTGCCATCAGAATACTCATATACTACAGAAGCCTGATGATGGCAGATGAGATTCTGCCGAAATGTTGCTATAACTTTAAAAGCACAACTACAATGACGTGGTAAAATTCCCCGAACTAAGCTGAATGATGTATGTATGTATGTATGTATGTATGTATGTATGTCTTTATCTTTCATTCCAAACTGTAGGAATCATAATTTATGATATTCTACCAGTTATCCCAAGATTACTAAAAATGTATTTAGGATATATTGAGATCAATGTGTGACTGTTATTTTGCAGACATATTTTCACTATAAAGTATACTGAAATCATAGTACTGTATATAGCACCTTTCTATGTGAAACAAGTTACAAGAGTCTTATAAGAATATCTTTGGAACTATGGTAGCCACTTCTGGGTAATAGGGCTATATTGACTGCAAATAGTTGAGTGTAAACTAGTTGTAATATTTTTGGAAGATATGAATAAGAATTAGGAATGAGTTCTTCAGTTTTAAACTGTACATTCATGGGCCATGATGGTACTTGATACCGGGACATTATGGTAAATGAAATTCTAGTCTGCTATTCCCCAATTACATTTTAAAGGAAATGTTACATTTCATTCACAAAATTAAGCATGACAGATATAAAGAGAAAATTATATTTTCACTTTGTAAGTTAGTATGGTGTCCAGTGGAAAGATTCTTACCTCGTTTTTAACATTAATAAATTAACAAAATCATGTTTGCTGATTAAAGGCAAAGATCACATTATTCCTTTTTTTATTTTGTAAGAAAACCTAAATAGATCTCACTTTTGGCCAATAAGCAGGGCCAATCGTGTAATACTGGTTCTTTGCTTTTTTACAGCACAATTGCATAGTTGTGACATTATATTTAGCTTCCTGGAGCACACAACAAAAAGAAGCAAACAATAGTGACTAGGATAAAGACTAAGAAAAGTGTAAGTTGTTGGAACCAGACACAACGATCAATCTGTCCTTGAAGTCTTTTATTAGCTTGTAGTAGTTGCTTTAACTGGAAAAAAAAGGGACAAATAGAAGATGTTATCAAAAAGAAGTATTTTTCCCAGTTGATTTTGTCTATAATTTACCAACATACAATACAGCTGGGATATAAATAGTTAGAAACAATTGTAAATCTTTTTTAAAACCACCAAATCACACACATAAGCCAAACTATAAAAGAAACAAAAGAATGTATTTCAGTCACGTGTATCAAAAGTATTTTAAGGAAAGGCACAATTTTACAATTTAATGGTTTGAATATATTAAAAAAACTAGTTTGGAAGTATAGATGTATTGATTTTAATTTTGTATATCAGAATTATTGTTTCATTTTAAAAGAAAAAAAATCTACAAAATCAAATGTAACAGAAAAGATCAGTTTTAAGGGTTCCTCATGTAAATGTGACTAAGATCAAAACTTTTTAAAGTATGGTTCTTCTAAGTTTCTGTTGTTTTATCTAAAAAGTGAAGTTACAGGATTCAGTTCATACAAAGAAAGAAAGAGGCCTACAGGAAAGTCTTGAATTTCATAATAAAGACCAGTGTATGTGTGAATGAAAATGCATGTTTTGAACATTCAATCGTCTTAGAAAGAATCTGTTACTTTCAGGGGGAAATCAATTTCAAGGTGAACAGGGAGGCAGTTTTTATGTTTTAATATAAACCTATGTTTAAGAATGAAATTTTATAGAAATATATCTAATCTTATGGAAATTAATTAAGAATGGAAGCTGAAAATCTAAAAGTTGTATGTGTCTGCATGTAATATATAGTACTGGAAAGCAGCTGATTTTCTACTATGTCAGCACTTTGGAAACGTCAACAGCTTTTGGGAGCCTGCCTTTTCAAGAGATTTTGGTGGGTGGGGGATAGACTAAAAAAATCCCATTTTTTTATTTCTCTAGCTATGGTGTACTTAAGGAATGGTAGCCTAATTGAAATAAAAGTAATAATAATAGTCATATGTGTTACCTGAAAGTGTAAATCTTCATTGGTTTTTGAAGGACTGTTAAAGGCATTTTCATTTATGGTTAAAGAAGAAGGCTTGCTACTTTCTACAACATGGCATTTTAACCTGAAAGAGAAAGCAATTATTTTGGGTTCAGTTCTACAGAATTATAGTTGTTTTGTTCCCTGGGTTTCCATTTTTTATCTTAATTTTTTTATATATTTATGATGTTTTTAATGTTCCCCCTAATACTCTATGGCATTAAAATCAAACAGAAGAACATCCAGAAAATCAAATTACCACTGAACCAGTATACCAAGCAGGATATCGGAATGGGGCAAGACATTGCACAAAACAGAAATATTCCTTTTTGTAAAGGAATGTACTTGATGAATATAAACTCAATGAATATAAAACATATGTACAAGTGTGAGCAAGACAAACTGATGAGGTGAAAACAATTAACTGAATTTTCTTGGCTTCTCTTTTCTACAGTGTAGACATTGAAATGCAATAAGAACAGACAAGACGAAAAGGAAACTGCAGAATGTTTATTGACAGGATATACTTGTACATAGAAATACCTCCTTTCCCAAAAGTTTGGCTGAGCCAAGAAAAAGACCACTTTTTTTTTCTATTTGAACTGTTTACAGCTCTAGGCACTGTTTTGTTTTTTTGTTTAGCAATTTACAACGTTTGATTTTATGCAAAACTAGCTTTGCAATATTTAGCCAATTTTGACTGGTCTTAGAAGGTAAGTAAGATTCAGTCTGGTTAATACTTGAACAATAAACCACCAGGAAATGTCAGGTTTGATTGAGAAGAAAACATTCTAGAAGAAGCCATATAATGATGTCAATCTGAAAGTCAATATAAAATGTTTACCTATGCTCCATCACTTTGTTTCTAGGAATTTCCTTCCAAAATTGAGATAGTTCCTGTGCTCCTATTCCAGAGCATTGTTCCATTTCTGCTGCCAAAATTAGAAAACGGTCTTGCAAAGAAGCTGCACAACCTATTCAACCAACAGACAGCCTAATAAAAATTATTGTATTTCATTTAGATATAATCAATAGCCCATGGGGAAATATTACATTTTAATAGATGTGTACATACTATGTACTACATGGTTAATTTACTTCAACAAATGTAACACAGTGAATACTCAACACAAATGTGCAACTCCCAAATTTCACAAAACTCTTGTGACTTTATGGACTCTAAACTTGACAATGTATTTAGCCAGGTGGGAAACTTCAGAAAGAATAGTCTGAGTGGATGATCTTACAAGACTGATGGACAGTAACGTAACTTACATTCAAAATTTTTAGGTTAATTGAAATATCAATATTTTCAGTGTAGAAATCTACTTAGAATAAATACACCTGCGGTTTAACTGAATTATTTTATTTATTTTGCTATTATAATGTCCTAAATAATTTTAGTCACTAATTTATCAATGAGAAAGACATGTAAAATACTTCCAACTAAAATCAAGTTGCTATACATTTTAAAAATGAACAGGGCACATTTGCACTTATTTTATATTTTTGTATACTATATGGTAATGAAGGATATTTAAAATATTAATCAGCATTAGCATAATTTAGTAAATTAAATTCTAGGGTACAACGAAATTTATTTTTCTAAGCTTAATGTTTTTCAAATTTAAAATGGTTTTAAATAGCTCATAACTTGAAAATGCATGAAAAATTAGTTTATTTTTATGAAAGCGAAAAAACTTTGGATATATTTTAAGAAAAGTATTAGAAGACAGTAATGTGTAAGTAAAGGACTGAGAATTTAGATTTTACCATTTTCTGGCTACTTTATTTCAAGATTAGGAGCAGTTTTGATGCTCTTTCTTCTCCCATCCAAACAAACATAATATGTGGATAATTGAACTGAGTTATTTTAATTAAGGCAGAACTTAAAAGCTGCCATTTAAATTTAAATAGACGATCTGATTTCAACAATACCTTCTTTCCAGAACTCATACAAAAATTACCAACTTTCTCAAGGCAAAGTATATTAGACAATGATTGCATTCTATATGTAACTAGCAATGCAGTTTGTTACTCACCACCATGAAGAGATACAACAATATCTACTGAAGTACCAGGTTCACAACTGCTGTTACTTGGCTTTACTCTGTACTTGTCGGGAGCAGTCGTTCTCACCTATACGAAGGACATTCACATTAATCACAACAGTTCTCTCCTAAACCATTTTATATCTGAAGTCTGTTTCTATTTTTAAAGAAGCTGTTTTGAATTGAGTTTTGATTTTTTTCCCATGTCTTTATAAGGAATGAAGCAAATATTTTAAAACATGCATTTTGTAGTTTAATATTCAGTTAATTGTAATTCAACCTGTTTAGCTCTGTGGTTTATAAGCTCCACATTTGTCTTCAGACTGACAAAATTCAGTACAAGAAAAATAAACTACCTCTTTCCCTAGTACTCATTTGGATTTTCCTTGAAATTCACAATCATGACAAACAGATAATAATGATTGCCCACTTCAGCCCAAAGGATTCTTCCAACTAGGGAATATTACTCAGGTAACCTGACTCTTTACTGATGATATAGAACCACCCAAGGAACTACAGGGAAAAATCAGATTTGAACCCCATGACTGAAAGTATTTTTTAAAAGCAATAATGCAAATGTACGTGTGTGTGTGTGTGTGTGTGTGTGTAGGTCTAGGTGTGTTCGGGTCTTTTCCCATGTAACATTAAGAGTATCTTGGCGACGTTTTGGCGAGGTCTCACTCGACATCCTTAGGCTGGTGCTTTCGGCTTCGTGCCAGTGCAAGCAGTGTGTGATCGCAGCTGCCGTCTCTCTATAAATACTGGTGGTGGGTGCTGGTGTGCTGGGCTGGTTGGCTGCGCTGCTGCCTCTTGATTGGTTGATGTTGGCATAATGGCATGTGTGATGGCCTTGTGAGTTTTGTTGTGGAGATATCCTGGATCTTGTGCTGTAATCTCCTGGGTCGTTTGTTTTGTAGTGATCTTTTTTCCATTAGCCTCTCGTGTTTTAACGGCTTGGGTAATGGGTTGTGTGATGGGCTTGCGAGTTCTTTTGTTGTGGTATCCTGGGTCCTGCGTTGTAATCTCCTGGGTCGTTTGTGTTTTGATCTCTTTTCCATTAGCCTCCTGTGTTGTAATGGCTTGGGTAATGGGTTGTGTGATGACCTTGTGAGTTTTATTGCTGTGGTATCCTTGCTCTTGTGCTGTGATTTCCTGGGTCATTTGCTGTGTTGCAACTTCTTGAGTTCTTGTGGTATAATTTCCTGAGTTTTCTGATGTGATATACTGAGCAGGTGGCTGTGGTGTAGCATTCTGGGTTTTGGTCTGCCTACGAGTTTGGGGTCTGGGTCTGTGTTCTTGGAGTGTGTCAGCTTGTTTGGTTTTGGGGTCGGGGGCGGATGCGACAGCTGGCAAAGCAGCCGTAGTCTGGCTTCTGCATGGTGGTTGTCCTTCGTTTATAGGATAGGTTTGGGCTTGCGTCTGATGAGGGGGATTGGTGGTAGTGTCCCGTGTTGTTTTGGGCCTGGTGTTGGTTTTCGTGGCTGGGACTCGTTTGTTGGTGAGGGCTAGTTTCCAGAAGTCTGGTAGGTGGGAGGTATCATCTCGTTTATTCATGTTATGGGGGTGTTTCTCGATTTTGAGAATAGAGAATATACTAAATATACTAAAACATATACTAAATATTCTAAAACATATATATATGGATCTTTGGTTATTTGGGTTTTCTCCTGCGTAAAATTGGAAGTATTTTGGCGACGTTTCGAC
>NW_020770856.1:0-12154 GCF_900518735.1 Pseudonaja textilis | reverse complement strand
ATCTATATCTATTTATCCATCCATAACTATCTCTATCATCTATCTATATCTACCCATCGATCTCTCTCTCTCTCTCTCTCTCTCTATCTATCTATCTATCTATCTATCTATCTATCTATCTATATATCTATCTATCTATCTACCATGTTTCTCACAAAATAAGTCTGGGCCTTATTTTTTTTTTTGACCCCTGACGGCCCCTAGGCCGTCTTTTCGGGGGTGACTTAATTTCCTCCCCCACCTAGAGCGGCCCATACGCATGTATCTCTCCACGAGGCCATTTCTATCGACCGACGAAAGCTCCCCGAAGGAAGAGTCCCCAGCCGCTTGGAGGTGGGGCATGGCTGCCCGTGTCTTTTCGCCATTAGGCAATGTCTTTTGGGTGATGGAAGCTCCCCAAGGGCAGTCACCAGCCACTTCAATTGGCTGGGAGAAGTGGCCTCGGGGCTTCCATTGCCTGAAAGATACTGCCTAATGGCGAGGGGACATGGGCAGCCACGCCACGCCCCAAAGCGGCTTGGGACTCTGCCTATGGGGAGCTTTCGTCGGCCGATAGAAGCGGCCTTGCGGCGAGGGGAGTGTGTGCGTGTGCGCTAACACCAAGGCTGCTTCTACCGGCTGATCGAAGTGGCTGATCACTGCCCTTGGGGAGCTTCTATCGCCCAAAAGACACTGCCTAATGGTGAGGGGACACGGGAAGCCTCGCCCCAAAGCGACTGGAGACTCTGCCTTCGGGGAGCTTCTTTTGGCTGAAGATCGGTAGATCAGGGTATTCTAGCCTAGGCTACCTGCAGGGCACTCCTAAATGCAAGTTTTCTCCCCACCCACCCCTGCCCTTCCCCCCCATTTCTCTTCACCTCATGTAGTTCTAATGAATAATGTCAGAATTGGCCAGGAAATGCATGGTTTAAATAGGCCTAAATTTTGGGGTGGGGCTTATTTCACCTCATGCCTAGAAATCATGCTGGGCCTATTGGTGGAGGCTTTATTGTTGGAGAAACATGGTATCTATCTATCTATCTATCTATCTATCTATCTATCTATCTATCTATCTATCTATCTATCAATCTATCTATCGATCTATCTACTGACCTACCTACCTATCTCTCTATTTATTCACCCATATCTATCTCTATCTTTATATCTCTAGCTATCATCTATCTCTATCTACCCACCCATCCATATCTATCTATCTGTCTGTCTGTCTATCTATCTATCTATCTATCTATCTATCTATCTATCTATCTACCCATCTATCTATCTATCATCTATCTATCTGTCTAAATATCTGTCCATTCAATTTACTTCTTACCCATCTTATCACAAGGAAACCCTACAAAGATGGCGGTGATGCCCACAGTGTGGTGGATGGTGCAACCTGATTTCTAGTGACATGTTTTCTGGAGATCTGGTTGCTCTTCCTCTGTTGTGGGGATCTTCTATTTGTGGGGGGAGGGACCCCTCTGACCTTCCCATCTCTGGGACCAAGATTTTCTATACCAAAAAAACCTCCAAGTGGTTTGAAGGTGCTGTTGGAACTCCTTTGTTCCTGGTTTATTTGCATCTGTTGTTCAGGGAGGATGTTTCTTCATTGGGGGACACATTAATATGAACTTCTTGGCCCAGAAGGGGGAACCGGGGGGCTGAGTGAGGAGGGGAACTGAAGGGACAGGCGGGCCCATCCTGTCAGGGAGGAGCAGAGGAAGGCCCGTATCCCAGGTCCACCGCTTGGAAGTTCTCCCCATGAACCTCCCTCAGATTCTGCTCTCAGGGCCTGTAGACCAGATCCTGCGTGGCTCCGGGTTCAAGCTGTGGCTTTTCAGGGCTAGGTTGATGTGCGATGAGACTCTCTCCTCCTCCAGGAGGTTCACAGCAGTGTCTGACCGAAGCCGGGTGAGGCCCAGAGGGGAGGAAGCCCCTCCTGGGTCAGGAATGAGCCCACCCCAACTTCCGGGTTTGTCCCAGGGAGACCCCAGGGGAGGGGAGGAGGGGCGGCTGTGGTCATCCAGGGCTTCTCACAGGCCCTGAGGAGGCTCCATGTGGACCTCTTGGTTCTCTCAGGGGGGCTGCGAGGCCCCCGGCCTGGTCAAGCGTGTTGTGTGAATGGGGTCCTCATCAAAAGAAGAGGGTCCCCAATACAGGTAGTCCTCAACTTATGACCACAACTGAGCCCAACATTTCTGTTGTTAAGTGAGACATCCATCAAGTGAGTTTTGCCCCATTTGATGGCCTTTCTTTCCACAGTCATTAAGTGAATCGTTGTAGTTGATAATTTAGGAACCCGGTCATTAAGTGAATTTGGCTTCCCCATTGCTTGTCAGAAGGTCATAAAAGGGGATCACAATGGCCCTGGTATGCTGGTACTGTCATAAACATGAAACTATGGCCAATTCTGAACTCTGCCCTCTGCATTTGATGCTGCAAAGGTCATTAATTGTGAAAAATGTTCCTAAGTCCCATTTCTCAGTGCAGTTGTAACTTGGATCGGTCACTAAATGAACGGTTGGAAGTCGAGGCCTGCCTGTGTATCTCCTCTTGATCAGCTTCTCTCCCAGGAATTCATTTTCTTCTGAGTTCCCATCATCCACTGACTCTTCAGCCAACAGGTTCAACTTCCGGAAACAAACCATGGTTAAGAGGTGCCGGTGTGAATGCAGCCACTGGGGAAGAGACCGGGTTCAGTGGGTCGTGTGGATCCCCTGGAGTCAGTTGGGTAGGGTGGGGGCCCTGAGTTCCAGTGCTGCCTGCGGAGCCAAGCCAGCTAGGACGCTCTGGGCCAGCCGCTCTCTCGGAGCCCTGGGAAAGAGGCAATGGCAATGGCTTCTGAGCAGCCTGGCCAAGATCTCTGGGCCGGCCTCCCCTGGGGGCTTCCGGACAAACTTTCCACCCATCTGGCCAAGGCTGAGGGGCCTCTCTGGGCCTGGCTTCATCCTTGCCGGTCAAGTGGCCTCCAACGGTCTGTATTCGGGGAGGGTTTGGCAGGGGCTTTGCTGTGAGGAGGGGGCATGGAGGGGTCCTGCAGGGCCGGGGGGTCTGCAGGGGGTCTGCCCCTCCCTAGTGAGTGCAGGGAGGGAGCGGGGCTGGGGGAGAGGGAGGCAGGGGGAGCCTCCCCAATCTGGTCTGGGAAGCTCAGGTGCTGTTGGAAAGCCCACCTCTGAGGGAGGGGCCCTCCTAGGGGCTAGTGGGCTGCAGTGGGGAGGGGAGGTCAGCCTGGGCCCCTGCTGCCAATTTCCCCCTGGGGCAACCAGGTGCTTCTTCCTCCTCTTGCTCTGGGAAGTGGGGCACCCCATGGAGGGGGCTCCCTCTGGCCTTGATGGGCAGGTGGGGGGAACTTCTGCATGGGGGTCCAGGGCAGGTGGGCAGAAAATAGGGGGGAGGGATCCCCAGTTTGCATCTCTTGCCAAGATCCGAGACTGGTGTGCCAGCTTTGCACCTGGCAGGTGTGCAGCCCACCAGCTCCTGGTCCCGGCCGGAAGGAAGGGCCGAGGCCGGAGGAGAGTCTCTTGATCCTTTCAGAAGTCAGGAAACGGCTTTCCAGGCGAAAGGAGACCCCAAAATCAGGGAGGTCAGACTGAAGCCCCAGAGCTCTGCCCCCCCCCCAAATCTCTACCTGTGCCTGAGCTCATTTCCCTCAGAACCCCGAAGGGGCTTCAAGGCCGTTTCTTTCCCAGGGAGGCGGAGGAGGAAGATGGATGGATGGAGGGAAAAGAGGCAGGAGGGGAATCGGGTGGAAGGAGGAGGAGGAGGAGGAGGAGGAGGAGGCCGGGAGAAACTTCCCTGCAGCTCTGCCAGGACTTATCAGGGAATCCTCCTCTTCCCTCCCTACTGTGACGGTTTCGCTCTTTCCTGGGCAGAGGGTCCTCGACCTTCAATGTTCTGTTTAGTGACCATTCAACGCCACAGTGGCACTAAAAAAGTGACTTAGGGCCCCTTTCCACCCTTGCAGCCCTGGCAGCCTCCCTGGGGTCCCAGGATTTACATTTAAACAACTGTCTCACACTTATGAAGGCCACAGTGTCCTGGGAGGGTGTCACGTGATCCCCTTTTGTGACCTTCAGGCAAGCAAAGTCAGTGGAGAAGCCGGATATGCCTAAGAACCATCTGGCTCACTTAACGTCTGCAGCTATTTGCTTAGCAAACAGGGCCGGAAAGGTCATCAAGTGGGTTAAAGCCCACTTAACAGACGTCTCCCTGGGCAACACAAGTGGTGGGGCTCCATGGCGGTCGTAAGTGGAGGACTCTCGGCCTCATTCGTCTTTCCTTCCTGGAGGTCTCAGGGCTGCCTTTTGAGGCTGCCTCAAGGGCTTTTCCAGGCTGCCCTGCATTGGGCGCCCCACGTCTCTTCTTGCCAGGCCCCCCAAGAAAGGGGTTGGGGGGTCTCCTGGAGGCCCCAGGTCTTCTGGTTGTGGGGATGTGGCACTTATAGTAGGCTCTGCGGCCCCTTTGGCCTCCCCACCTCCGAGGCTCTGAAGGTGCCCTTGGGGGTCCCTGTCTCCCAGGTCTCCAGCCATTGTGGGGTTTCACTCCCATGCACCCCTTGGCCCAGGAGGGAGAACTGGGAGTCTGAGACAGGAAGGGGAGCAGAAGAGATGGGGGGCAGGGGGGCAGTTAGCGCCAGCCACCCAGGGCATCCCCATCGCCCAGAGCAGGAGGAGCTTCCCTGCGTGGAGGGAGGAGGAGGATCCCTGCAGGCTGGGGGAGGAGGAGAGTCTCCCACCCAGGCGGCCCAGGGGGGAAGGGGAGCTCCAGAGCCAGAGAGGGAGGCAGAACTGGACGGGCTTCTCCCCAGCCGCCTCCTCGGGTGGTTTCCTGGCTGTGTGGCTGGGAAGGCCAGCCCCACCGTGGTTGTCCAGCCCCTCCTTAGGGATCCCCAGGTGGGATGAACCCTTCACCTTCCCAGGGAGGCCATTCCATGCCTGCAGGACTCTGCAGGTCCTGGCTGGTCTTTACCCCACTCTTGGAGACCCCTGGAGAACTGGGCTCATGGCAGGCGATTCAAGGAGGGAAGAGCTCAGTCTCGGATTCAGGAAGTGCCACTCAGAAAGTGTCACCTTAGATATTCCCCCCAGGTTGCTTTCTTGGGGTGGTTGTATGCTTTCCAGGTGACAAAGGTCTAAGGGGGAATGCCAGTCGTCTTCATTGGCAAGTGTGGGATGAAGGGCAACAGGCACCAGCGGTTCTGATCAAGCTGGCTAATAAGATGCTCGCAAGGAGGTTTCCTCCACTGGAAATGACCCCCCTCAACTCCTGAAATGGACTGAAATGAGTCTTGCAGGACTGATGTGTCCCCTTTTGAAAGAAACCTCTCAAGAGGGAAAGGGGCCATGAGAGCAGGAGGGCCAGAGCCTGAAAATATGCAGGGACAATCAAGGCCTAAATCTTAGGCCAAGCCAGGAATTCTCCACATTCAGGGCTTCCTGGCTCAGGACAGGACATAATTCTGCATTTTTCCTTGTATTTTTCCATTCACTGGACTGGTTTCGAGACTGGTGGCTGGAAAACTCCCTGGGGAGCCAAGAGGGAGGAAGAAATAAATCCCCAGCCTTTCCCTTCATCATAGGGGGGAAGAGGCTCCTCTGCAGGGCTGGGAATGAGCCCGTGAAGAAGGACTCAGCTCCAAGTTTCAGAGCTCCACATTTGGAAATTCATCTGTGGGGAGCACATATGCCTTTCTTGCTGAAAGTAAACAAGGCTGAGATGTGGTAATGTGGTAATGAAAGAAGGAGCAATCCAAAAAACTTCTGGTTTGCAGGCTTTGGCGGCGGCAAGAATCCGCAATCGTGCGGAGGATATGGTTGCCCCTTAAAGGCAACTGAAGAGAGAGGAGATCTGGCCAGGGGCATGGGGGTATCGCAAACTCAGCCGGCTAAACTCCTTTTTACCTAGGCTGTAGAGCAGCGGTCAGCAATGGCTGCCACAAAGAAGTCTGCAGCTGGGTAAGATTGTGCAGGAGGAAGTTGGAGAAAGAGAAAGTTTTTTGGCTGAACCGGGACAACAAGGAACTTTTAAAAACCCTGGAATCTTAATTGCTTGAATGATACATTGTTTCCTAAGAAGATTGGAAAGCGGTGGAAGAAAAGTGAAAGGGAAAGTTATTTTTTCTCACTCTCCCTCCCTATGGAAATAGCTGATGGAAATCGGAAAAACCTGCTTGGGCATAGAAGGTAATTAGATTTTAAACTTAAAGCCAAGAGAGTAAAAGATTTCTGAACATTGGAATTAAATACTAAAACTTTTTTTGCTATAAGTGAGAGGGAAGAGATAAAGAATTTATTTTAAGATTGTGTTGAAGGAGACTGCTTGCAGCTTACAAGATTAGAAATAAATGACAATAAGACTTCTAAAAATTACTTTGGGACTGTGTAATTGAACTTTACCCCAGGAAGAAAAAATACAAAAAGAAGAAAGTGCTAAATGAAACCATTTGTTCTGATTTGGATTGCTTTATGACTTTTGGATTTTTGGGAACTATTTCTTGAAGGATTAAAAACATTTGGGTTGTGCTTAAGGAAAAGAAAAAGAAAAATGGCACTATCGGTGCAAATGGAATTTCAAAAACTAAAAGAAGAGGAACAAGATGGCAAGGGCTCTTCTGGATCTATTTTTCACTTTTTAGAAATGGCGATTTCTACCTACCAAGAAATTCAACAACAAGAAGGCTGGGATGAAGGAGAAGAAACCAACTTTAATGGTCAGACAATCTCATTTGGAGAAGAAAAGAGAAATGGGGGAAAGAAAATGGAGAATTCAGAACTTAAAAAAGCAACCAAGAAAGGGAAAAATAAGATGAAAAATTGATACAATGTCAGAAAGCAACAGAAAAAAGAAATACAACAGAGAGGGAAGATTAAGAGAGTGGAGTTTGAGAGAAGGCGGGATAAAAAGACTAGAATTGATAAGAAAGGCAGGGAAAAAAGAAAGAGAAGTCATAAAGGTTTAAAACAAGATGTTAAAAAACCGTTTTTTTCAGAGATAAAGTGTTATGTCTTTAGGACTGGTTGGAGTTCCCAACCAGGTCCGCTGTTTGAGCGGGAGCATCAGCAGCTCCCATTGGTTGGCTCCGTTTGACAGTCGGCTATAAAAGCCGGCTGTCGAGCAGAGCCAGCTGTTGTTCGCTTGCAGTCTGCCTAGTTAGCGGGCAGATGCGACAATCCCTTATTCCCTGAATAAAGACTGTTAGTTGTATGCTCTGGTCTAAGCCTCGTCTATTCCTTCACTCCACAACACTGGCGACGAGGATGGGATATGACCGCAGGCTAGCCAGAAGCACTCAAATTCAAAAAAGCTGAAAATCACGCCAGCGAAGCATCGGAGCTGAACCACAGCCGCTTCGCACTGAAAGCTCAAGCTCATCCGCTGCGAAAAGAGCTGAAGTCACGGCGCTGAAATCTCAGCCGCCCACGCTCCCGAGAGGGCGCGAAATTCAAACCGCTGTCATTTGAATTAGTTACTCAAGCGAAGTACGGCACTGTAGCCACAGTCGCCGACGCTCCCCAGAGAGCGCGAAATCCAAACTGTTGTCACTAAGCTGAAGTCAGTTACGGCGCTGTTAGCTGCCGCTGCCAACGAGCGCAGAGAGCGCAACGCAGGCTGCCCTCGCAAGGGCTGAAGTCACGGAGCGAGTCTAGGGCGCTGTAGCCACAGCCGCCAGCACTCACGATAAGCGCAGGCCCCAGGGCCACGACCACCCTGAGTGATAGCCCGGTCTGCCGATGACACCGAGGGTCCCAAGATGAATGCCAATCCGGCATTTCAACCATTCAAACCCAATGAGGAGACGTGGGACTCCTATAAAAATCGCTTCAGCCATTACATTGATGCCATTGGTTTAGCTGACGCTGCGGAGCATAGGAAGAAATCGTACTTCCTTAGCTACTGCGGGGCTGCAGTTTTCGACACTGCCACGGCACTTTTTGCACCACGTGACATCAAGAACGTTCCATGGAGTGAGCTACAAGAGACACTCTCGAACCACTACTCCCCTAAACCTTCCCAGATTGCAAGACGCTACGCGTTCAGGATGAGGAAGCAAGCCGAGGGAGAATCCATCAACCAGTACATGGCCGCCCTGAGGACAGCCGCTCTACAATGCGAATTCAAGAATTACTTAGACGACATGCTTCTCGACCAACTTGTCTGCGGGGTAAGAGATCTGAGGCTCCAAAGACGTCTGCTGGTCAGGAAAGATTTAAATCTTTCCCAAGCGGTAGATGAAGCCCTAGCTGCTGAACTGTCCGTCCAGTCAGCAGCTGAGATTCAGGGCACCACACCAAAGCCTGGTACTTCCACCGTCCACTCAGAGGAGGTGATGAGCGAAGCTGACCCCTCTGAAATTTCTGATGTCCATCGCCTCAAGCAACTGAAACAGCCACAGGTAGGAGCGAGGCAGAGAAACAGCAGTGGCCCACAACAGATCCCTTTGTGCCTAACCTGCAGGGGTTCCCATTCCCGGGCATCATGCAGGTTTAGAAACGCCAGTTGCCTAAACTGCCACTAGAAAGGTCACCTTGCAAGAGTCTGCCAGGCAGCACGCGCTCCTCCCCAGAAGTTTCCTTCATCTTCTAGCCTCCAAAGGCAAGTAGAAGACTGTTAACATGTTACCACGCCAACCACACTTCCCAAACTCCAAATAAAATTAAACTCTCTCTCTCCCTAGAAGGTAAACCTTGCACCATGGAGGTGGACACCGACTCACCACTCTCAATCATCTCCTGGGATACGCTGAAAAAGATTCAACCCAGACTGACCAGGAAGCAGCTGCAAAAGTGCCACCTCACCCTGAGAGACTATCAAGGCAAGAACATCCCTGTCCTCAGGAAAGGCAAATTCCTTGTTAAATTCCAAACCTTCAAAGGCCATTTGCCTTTAGTGGTGGTTAATGGTACCCTCCCTAGTCTTTTGGGGTTAGATTTGTTTCCTTCTCTTGGCCTTAGTGTAACAGGGATTCATGCTGTCTCAACTTCTGATGTAGACACATTGTTCTCTGACTATTCCGATGTTTTCAGTAGCGAGCTGGGTTGCTACAATGGCACACCCATCTCCTTCTCCGTAGACCCCCAGGCAGTTCCTGTCCACCTGAAATTCCGTAGAGTACCTTTCGCTATCCGCCCCAAATTAGACGCGGAACTAGACAAACTTCTCAAACAAGGGGTAATTGAACCCACAGATTTCGCCAAGTGGGAGACCCCCATAGTCACCCCACTCAAAAAGGACGGTAGTTTGAGAATTTGTGCTGACTACAAGATGACCCTTAACCGTTATCTCCAGGTTAGCGCATACCCCGTTCCAGTCATCCAGCACCTGTTGCACACTTTCGAACCCGGCACCATTTTTGCCAAGCTAGACATGTCACAGGCATATCAGCAGTTCCTTGTTGACAGCCATACAGCAGACTTACAAACCATAGTAACTCATAGAGGGGCATTCAGGTGTAAACGCCTCCAATTTGGTGTTAGCGTAGCCCCAGGTATTTTCCAGTCACTAATGGAGAGAATTCTCCAAGGTCTTCCAGGAGTAGTCCCCTACTTTGATTATATTTTGGTCTCAGCTATGGACAGGCCCCAGCTCCTCCAGAGGGTTAGGGCAGTATTAGAGAAGTTTAGACAGCATGGTCTCAAACTCAAACGGGAGAAGTGCACCATCGCCACTAGACAGGTGGACTTTTTAGGATATAGGCTAGATGCCTCAGGCATCCACCCAGTGGAGTCAAAAGTAAAAGCCATCCACGAGGCACCCACACCTACCAATAAAACGGAACTACAAGCCTTTCTGGGGTTATTAAATTTCTACGCTTCATTCTTACCACACAAAGCTTCAGTCGCTGAACCTTTACACAGGTTATTAGATAAAGACACTCCGTGGCACTGGTGCCCCAAAGAATCCCATGCATTTAAAGTGGTCAAATCTCTGCTCACCTCTGACGCCGTTTTAATTCAGTTCAACCAACGCCTTCCCTTGGTCTTGGCCACTGACGCATCCCCTTTCGGGATAGGAGCTGTCCTAAGTTACAGACTCCTCAATGGCACCGAGGCGCCAATTGCTTTTTTCTCCAGGACCTTTTCCATGACTGAAAGAAACTACAGCCAGATTGATAAGGAGGCCCTGGCTGCAGTAGCGGCAGTCAAAAAATTCCACGAATTCCTTTTTGGCCACCATTTCGAACTCATTACCAATCACAAGCCACTTTTGGGACTTTTATTGGGGGACAGGCAAACTCCACAGGTACTGTCCTGACAAGATGGACATTGTTCCTGGCGGCCTACTCGTTCAAACTGGTCTATCGCCCCGGTAAGACTTTAAGCCACGCAGATGCTCTCAGCCGCTGCCCCTTGCCGACCCCAGTTGAGGACCCAGCTCCGGTGCACGCAATCTTCGAAGTCAACGAACTTAAGCTACCAGTGACTGCAGATGACATCGCGGCACACTCCAAGAAAGATAAAATAATCGCCCAGGTTCTGGACTGGGTGGGGAGGGGGTGGCCGGAAACAAAGTGTTCAGTTGACTTTACCCCATTTAAAACACGTCAACAGGAATTATCAAAACTCCAGGGATGCCTGCTGTGGGGTACCAGAGTCGTTATCCCAACCACTCTTCGCGTGCTCATATTGAAGGTGCTGCACGAGGGCCATCCGGGTATCGTGCAAATGAAGGCATTGGCTCGCAGTTACGTATGGTGGCCTGGGATGGACGATCAGATCGCAAAGTGGGTAAGCTCCTGTAAACCCTGTCAAGAATCTAGGGCAGCCCCACCAGCAGCCTCACCCACTAAGTGGGAAAGCGCCAATGCCCCATGGTCACGGTTACACATCGACCTGGCCGGGCCTGTGCATGGCAAAACTTTCTTGGTGGTTGTGGATTCATATTCTAAATGGATAGATGTTGCCTTGCTTCCCACGACCACCACACAGGCAGTTGTTAAAGCCCTGACCCGACTTTTTGTAACTCATGGGCTTCCAGACACGATAGTCTCCGACAACGGGCCGCAGTTCACGTCCTGTGAATTTAGCATATATGTCACGAATCTGGGCATCAGACACGTCCTCAAGGCCCCCTTTCACCCTGCTAGTAATGGGATGGCGGAGAGAGCAGTCAGGTCGGCTAAGGAGGCGCTAGCCAGATTCGGTCAAGAAAACTGGCATTCCAAGTTGTCCCGTTTTCTCCTCAGCCAGCATACAACTCCATCCACAAGCACTAACAAATCCCCGGCTGAACTCTTAATGGGGAGATGTCTAAGGACTACTCTAGACAGGCTGCACCCTCATTACTGCCCTGATACCTCTTTGGGATCTGACAGCCAGGTCCGAGACTTTGCCTTGCAGGACCCAGTTTTTGCAAGGAACTACGCAGGGGATCCATTGTGGGTGCCAGGACAGATCGTGGCTGTCACCGGTCCAAGGTTCTACCAGGTCCAATTGGAGGACGGTCGCGTGTGGCGGAGGCACCTAGACCAACTACGTAGGCAGCGGAACGACCGGACCGGCGCTGAACCGAATCCACCAGCCAGCCCTCAAGTCCTCGCCCAGGTTCCAGAAGGGAGTTTCCTGAGGGACCAGACATCCCCATTCGAACAGAGTGAGCCGAGAACGGACCCGGACTGCTGACCCGAATCTCCATCACATCCACCCAGCAGGAACACCAACCATCCAGACCGAGACGTTCTGCCGAGCCAGTCCGAACGAGGGGAGTCATCTCATTCCCAGGATCCTACACCAAACCAAGATGGCACCCCGGCGACCTCAGAGTCTTGCTCCATGGACTCGATGCCCACCAGCAGTCTCCCTGAGCTACGACGTTCCGGTCACCAGCGAAGTCCGCCCTCATACCTCAAAGACTATGCATGTGCCCAGCTAGGGGGGAGGAGTGTTATGTCTTTAGGACTGGTTGGAGTTCCCAACCAGGTCCGCTGTTTGAGCGGGAGCATCAGCAGATCCCATTGGTTGGCTCCGTTTGACAGTCGGCTATAAAAGCTGGCTGTCAAGCAGAGCCAGCCGTTGTTCGCTTGCAGTCTGCCTAGTTAGCGGGCAGACGCGACAACCCTTTATTCCCTGAATAAAGACTGTTAGTTGTATGCTCTGGTCTAAGCCTCGTCTATTCCTTCGCTCCACAACATAAAGGGTAAACAATAATTTAAAAAATGATTCTGCAAAAGTACATA
>NW_020770855.1:1598-18016 GCF_900518735.1 Pseudonaja textilis | reverse complement strand
GAAGAACATAAGAACTCAATCAAAAAAGAAGAAATGACCTCTTCCCTGGTCCAACACCTCAAAGCCACAGGACATGAGATTGACTTTAAAAATACCAGAACTATCGCCAAAACCGAACACTTCAACAGCAGAATAATCAGAGAAGCCATAGAGATAGAAAAACACCCACACAGCATGAACAAATGAGATGACACCTCCCGCCTTCCAGCCATTTGGAAACCCGCCCTCATGAACAGACGAGTACCTAACATGAAGAAGGACACCAGACCCACACCCATGAGAGTCACACAAGATGCCACCACCACACTTCCATGTAGAAAACAGACTCACACCCACTCAGAAGATGAGACACGACCACGGACCAGAAGCTGCACTGCAGCTGCATCACTACCCACTTCAAACCCCTCCGAGCCATACATGAAGCAAAGCGACACCCACTATGAAGATGCAGCACGACCACGAACTCGAAGCCAAACAGCAAGATCACAGCTCACCAACTCAAATACCCCAGCAACTAAGACTAACCTGAGCACAACCAAGCCCCCACCTGAACAGAACACACCTCCAGCCAATCAGAACACGGCCAACCCCCCCAACCAATCAGAACACAGCCAAACCCCCTACCAATGGGAACACACCCCCACCCAATCAGAACACAGCCAAGCCCCCACCCAATCAAGTCACACCCCCACTAGCAGTTAAAAGGAAGAAGCAGCTGCAATCTCACATCACTCAGAGAAGCACAGAGCTGAAGACAGAAGCCTGAAGATGATGAATGAGACTTCATTGAAATGTTGCCTAGATACTTCGAATCTTATGCGGGAGAAAACCCGAACAACCAAAGATCGATCGATCTATCTATCTATCTATCTATCTATCTATCTATCTATCTATCTATCAGAAAGAAAGAAAAAATTACTAAAGGGAGCCATTGTTCTAAAAAAAAAAAACTATTAACAGTCAAAAGGGAGAAAAAAAGAAAAGAAAATTAGATAAACATAAGAGAAAAAATCAGTCTAGTTACAGTTATTAGATCGCAATAGAAATTCAGTGAAAACAAAAGTAAAAGTGAAAAGCCAAGCCTCAGTTTGACATTCTCTTTAAAAAATCGCCGCTAGGTCAGTTTTATCAGTTTTTGTCCAAAGTCTTACAGGATTCTTCTCATTTTAGAGTGTCTTTAAGTCCCGAATAAAAAAAAAGAAAATTCTCACCAGCCGATACACTTTCTCTTTCTGTCTCTTCCTTCCGGAGCTGTCACAGCTTCAGCAACTTAAAGGCTGCCTCTCCGCCAATGGTAAAAGGACTTCTTCTGGATCAACCAGGGACTTTGCGATGTCCCTGGGATCAGCAGAATGCACCCCTTACTATCACCATCTCTACAGAACAGTTTAGGTCCATTAGGACCGACCAGGGGCGAAGATATCAGCTGCAATCTCAGAGCCCCAAGATTGCAGCTGTATTGCAGCGACGTGGCTCCACCTTCTTGCCCAGTTCCTTATTTCTATATTTGTTTCCTGTAAATTGAGTTTTAGCTCTGCTGACATCCATATCATATCTATTCTTGACCTGTCTATGAGTCTGTTTAAATAAAATGTATCTGTCATGGCCCCATGGCATGCTGGAACTATGACACCGAGCGTTCCGCTGTGTCTGGGTATTCTACCACAATAGTAAGAACTTACCAGCCGACCACCACTGGGTTGGAGTTGCTGACAGCAGGAGATGATGAGCCCTGATGATATCAGATGCTGAACTATCACAAGTTGTAGGTGGCTATCGGCAGAGTGATGAATCGGCTGACATTTAAAACAATGACCTCGGGGGGCGCATATACACCAGGAGGGCACAGGGGGCTTGGTGGAATGTAGAAAGTGTACTGTGGTGAGTGTATGGTAAAGTATGGTGGTTAATTAACAGAAGAATGTACGGAACAAGGGTAACCGGAAATTAAATGGTAGCAGCCACCAGATGGTGGATAAACTCATTACGTTATTATCTGGTGGATAAATACAGCTCTGGCTGTGAGGTGCACCAGACCTGACTTTACTATCATTTTTTTGGTGCTTGTTGTTACTTGAACCTGGACTGATATATGGATGAATAAAGACATGTCTACGTGCTGTGGAGCTTTATTTCTCTTTCTTTCTGGATTTCAGCTGAACAGCTGAGAGAAAGTCAGCTCTGTATCCAATCCTTGTATGCTCCTGCCATCTCTCCTTCCCTCCGTTGGTTATTCAGTGTGGCTGCATTGAGGAGTGATGGCAGAAGGCACACATGTGGATTCGGATTTGCCGTTTACATCCAAGGTGGATGAGGAAGAGACATCTCCATAGGACGGTGGGGTGCATGAGTCTAGAGATGGACTTGTGAGCAGAGAACTGCAATCTACTGGTGATACTGGGGCTATTCTCAAGGATGTACAAAGAGTTGCTAGACCTAAAGTACGCAGAGATGTGGAGGGGGAGACATAGAAAACTGTTCGGCCCAAGAGGAGGGATGAAAGGAGGAATGAGTAGGAGCTCCAGGAGGAGTGTGGGGGATGAGGTGTTCATGGAAAAACCTGTGCCTTTGCACCTCTGAATGCTGGAGTATTTGAGAAGTGGAGGGAAAGGAGCATAGTTGAAGAAGATGCCTGGAGTACCTCCACCTCCAGTTTGGGGGCTAGTACTATAGAACTATTGCACATGAACTATGGAGATCTAAATATTCATGATCCCAGCCCAAAGAGTAGATGGAAGGGGTCAGGAGCTCGGACTGATGATGTTGTGGAGTGGCAGAAGATACGAGGCTAACACAGAGCGAACGGTAAAAGGCTTTATTCTGTGAATAAAGGGTTGCCGCGGCTGCCGAGGCTAACAGGCAGATCAGCTGGTGGCAACAGCTGATGCCATTTGACAGCCCCTTTTATAGCCGGCTGTCAAACGGCATCAGCCAATGGGAGCGATCGGCACTCCCGCCAGAACGGTGGACCGGAGTGGGGACTTCTGTCAGTTCTGTGAATACAACAGATGATACTTCCTATTTCAGTTCTATTCCTAGAGAAGGAAGAGAACCTAATAGTGAAAGGACTGGAAGTGACTTTACACCTGGGTTTGATGCATCATTAGCTGATGTAGTTGGGCCATCAGAACCCAGGACAGGAGGTACCAAACATATGACATCAAGCTTTGTTCAAGGGGATTCACCATCTCACCGTGTACAACAGGCGGGTTCCTGGGGTCAACAGGGAATGTCTGGCCAGTGGCCACAATGCATGGTGTGGGGACCGCCACCATTGCAAACTACATTTGACGGTAACCCAGATCGTATCACACTGTTTCTAAGCCAAGTGGTCAATCATCTAGAATTATATGCCTCTTGCTACCCATCACAATGGTCCATAGTGGTAGCTATCATGGGAGTTTTAACTGGGGATGCAGCAGACTAGGTCATGGAACTACACAATGAACGGGCCAGAGAATTGGTAGATGCAAGTCTTTTTTTGGACTCACTCCACAATCATTTTGAGGACAGGTCTCGTGTCCACCAAACCGAGGGAGCTCTCCTAGTGTTGAAGCAAAATGGTATGTATGGGAATTCCGACATTTAGCTGGGAAATTAAGGTCCTTGCCTGAGCAAGGAATTCCATGCCGGGTTGGATCTTAGTTTAAGACAGGCATGCTTATATAGAGGGGTCCCTCAACGATTGACAGAATGGTACAGAATTGTGGTTGAATTGGATGTCGGACTGAAGGAATTCAGAACCAAGCCCAAACCAATCCGAGAAGTACTTAAAGCTGATATTGGAGTTATGGGAGGTCAGAGCAGGCAAGGAGATGGACCCCTGGGTGGTAGGGGATGATTGGCTATTAGGTGTTTCAGATATAACCTAATAGGTCTGAGCTTGCCAATGAGTGCATGAAACAAATGGCAAAGGCACCTGTTGGAGCAGTGACAAAATTCAGCTTTAGGAAACAGGGAATTGGTGCTTAAAAATCACAAGGACTGACTTTGAAAACAAAGGAAGAAGTATCACCATCAAGTCAACATCAATTGGAGGAACGAATTCAACCCAGGGTTGTTTCAGGATTATATGATAGTGGTGAGGAAAGCCATGGTGATACTATGGTGAGTGCTCCAGTACGTCCTTTCGTGATACCAGTCACAGTGGAAGGTTTGACCATGGGACAGAGGGGTAGATATGGGGCATTGATAGACACAGGCTGTACCAGGTGTCTCATTAGCCAACAAGTGGTGGATGAATTAAAGTTACGGGTGGAAACATTGCTTATACCAATGCATTTTGAGTGGGTGGATGGGTCCCTGCTTGGTGGATCCCCAGCTATGGTGATGACTACTCCTGTTAAACTAGAAATCGGAACTCGTTAGGAATATCTACGATTTATTGTTGTCCTACATATGCGTGAGGCACTGATATTAGGACTTGTATGGTTGGATAAGTGGGAACCCACTATATGGTGGGAAGGTGGTTGCCATCATTTATGGCTTGTAGTAGGACCAGAACCCCCTCAGTCCGGTCCAGGGGAATCCATACCAAATACACGGAAAGAGTTAGCAACCACCATAATAGAACATCCAAATCTCCCTTATCTGATTGAGTATCAGGATTTATCAAAGGTATTTAGTGAAGAGGAGTGAGAGATCTTATCCCCGCACCGCAAAATGGGCTGCACTATAGAATTAATCCCAGGAGTGAATCTACCTAACCCTGTATGTATGCTATGACTCCCAAGGAATGCAGGAGAAGAGGAATTATTTGGATAAAAACCTAGCTCGCGGCTTTATAAAACAAGCCAGAAGTGGTATTCAACAGATTCTGACTAGTCATGGAGAACCAGTAGTTGAAATATTGAGTAGTTTGGAGAACTGGCAAATAACACCTCTGACTGGAGATTTTACAGTATCCTTCCCATGCCATATTCACCAAGACACACCACAGAACCAGTAGTTAAAAAAATTGAATCCCACAATTATATGAAGCAGACATTTCTTAATGTATTTTTTTTCTTTACAGAATATTTTTTCAGAATTACCAGCATGTCCTGGCCTTAGCGTTTATTCTAAAAGAGATCAATGAAAATGACCAGATCCTTCCCAATATCATGATGGGCTTCCATATTTTTTACAGTCATTTCACTCCAAGGTGGACTTACTTCGCTTCAATGCTGCTGCCTTTCACTCATGGAAAATTCATCCCCAACTACAAGTGTGGGATCCCAAAAATTTTAGCTGCAGTGATTGGGGGACCTGATATCTCTCTTCACATGGCAGCTGTATTGTCTATCTACAAAGTTCCTCAGGTAAGAGGTGCAAGAAGATATACATTATTAAATTGCCATACTTCCCCAGAAGTCTGAGTGCTTCTTTCTCTAAAAAAAGGAGACAACTTTCAGAATCCAGGATATTATTTTTTTATTGATAGGATTACCATAGTAATAATTCTGGACAGAAGGCATTGAAAAATATCCCCCAGTGCCCAACTCTGAATTAAGAGTTGGAAGTCTTCTAGCCCAATGCCTGCTCAAACAGATAACCCTATACCATTTCATATCAATGGTTGTCCAATCTCTTCTTAAATACCTCCAGTGATGGGGTAGCCACAACATCTGAAGGCAAGTCATTCAACTGATTCATTGTTTTAACCTGGTTCTCTCCTTGATTAATTTCCATCCACTGATTCTTGTCCCACTTTCAGGTGCTTTGGGGAATAGATTGACCCCTGTTTTTATCCTTTTTCCCAACCTCAGGGGATATCTTGGTTGCATCTTGGTTGCTTTCTAAACAAATGCAGTTGCATAATGTTTCAGTATATAAACTCAAAGGCACCCAAAGCCTCAAATGAGTGTCAGAAGTTCACCTTCCATTTGCATATGTTTGTGTTCCTTTAGTTGACCTATGGCTCTGCTCCAGCCATGGAAAAGGGGACTCAAGTGGTTTTCTTCCAGCAAATGTTTCCAGATGTATCCCATGAACATAAGGGCCTCATGCTGTTATTGAAATAGTTAAGATGGATTTGAGCTGGAATTCTTGTAGCAAAGAATAAGAAAGCAGAGGAATTTGTCCAGGAAGTGGTCCCTACCTTTTCTGAGAATGGCATCTGCACTGAGTTCACAGCACAGATACCAAACGCAGATTTCTATAGTGATTTTACTGATATAATGGATACCATGTTCTCATGAAGAGCAGGGCCAATTTGATAATTCTATATGGCAAAATTCAGACTATAACATATCTGAGAAGTTTTCTCCAGTTTTCAGAAGTGGAGGATATACCAAAGAAGCCAAAGATCTGGCTTATAAATGCACAGACAGAGTACACCTCAATCTCCCTTCATAAATCATGGGATATCCATTTCCTACATGGGGCTTTATCCTTTGCAGTTCATATAAAAGAGATCCAAGACTTCCAGGAATTTCTTCACAATCTAACTCCAAACAATGACCATCATGATCATTGTCGGAAAGATTTCTGGGAACAGGCATTTGACTGTTTCTTCTCCAACTCAAGAATGGAGACATCTGAGGAAATTTGTACTGGACAGGAGAAGCTTGGGAACCTTCCTACATCTGTATTTGAAACATGCAGAAATGTTATTGAATAAGAGTAAAGAGAAATAATGTGAAATTTGTTAAAGGGAATTTATGTGCCTACATTGAAATGAGATAAAACAGAAAAATGCGATATAAAATAATGTGTTACCTGCTTTGTAAAGATCTATGATGGAAAGCGGTTTTATGTTTTTAATGTTTAATGATGTTTTGTTTTGTTTGTTTCTTGTTAAAATTAATAAAATTTGTTTCCAAAAAAAATGGAGACATCTGAAGAGACTTGTACTGGACAGGAGAAGCTTGGGAACCTTCCTTCATCTGTGTTTGAAAAATGCATCAGTGGACAGAGTTACAATATTTACAACGCAGTCTATGATGTGGCACACGCTTGGCAATCTCTGTATTTATCCAAATCCAGGGATGCAACAATAGTGAAAAATGGAAGGAAGCAGGTTCTCAACCAAGTATGGTGGCAGGTAAGTCCTATAAGCAGATTAGTGCAGAGACAACCATATCAGTATGTCTGTGGAGATTCTGTCATCCAGGTCATGGTTGTTCCAAAGATGCTTTTTCAAGAGGCAACTGGACTTCTTTGCTTTTCTTTAAAGACCTCCAAATGTCCTCAAGGACTCTCATAAAGCGTGTGAATGACCAGATGACTGCAAAGAATATAAATCCTTCTATTTCCCACCATTCACTTAGAACTGAAGAAGCTCTTGGATGACAACTGAAACCTCTTCAAGGAAATCAATAAAGACCAGTTGCCTCTTCGAAAAGCACCTCTGGGACAGAGGCGTAATTCAAGCAATTCACACCGGTTCATGCAAACCAGTAGCAATGATTTGGCATGGATTGCCTAACCAGTGACTATCCCTGGCTGGTCATGCCCCGCGACCCAGTCACCTGGTCTCCCAGTCTCCCGGTCACTCACTTGCCCCAGTCACTCTCCTAGCTTTCCCTACCATGTGGTGGCTGAAGTGCAGCTTGGACAGATGTCCTGCCGCTGCTGTACATGTGCATTGTGTGTGCAGCTTCTACACATACAGTGCATATATGCAGTGGCCCCGGAACATCCTCCTGCCTGCCCGCCCCCTCCTCCTGGAGCATGCTTTCTTCTTCTCCCTGTGGATGCGCCTCTTCCAGCAGGTGGTCACATGTCCAGCTGCCCCTTTTTAAATGCAAGAATCCTCCCCCAACCGGACGGCTGCTCTCCTCCTTCTCTGCCTGTTTGTTGTGTATGGTCAAGGAGGAGAAGAGCAGTCAGCTGGTTTTGGGAGGCTTCTTGCATTGCAAAAGAGGTGGCTGGAGACCAAAAAATAGCCACCACCAGCCGCCGCTTTCACAGTGCAAGATGCCTGCCCCAACTGACCAACTGCGCTCCTTCTCCTTGGCTACACAGAACAAACAGTCAGAAAAGAAGAAGAGCAGCTGGCCAGTTGGGCTGAAAAAGGAGCAGCTGGGGGTGACTCTTTTTCAGTCTCCAGGCACCTCTTTCGGAGTGCTGCACCACTCCACTCAGACTTGCTTGGGCAAGGCCCTCTAGTGCAGTGGGCTCAATAGGGTGGATCTGCATGGCCAGCACCAAGAACACAGCTGTGGTGGTGCATTGGAGAAGCAGAGCAAAGCCACTGCAAGAAGCCTATAGCTGCCACATACTTTTTTGTGTGAGAGGAAGGTAAGGTTTCAGGCAGTCAGGAAAGCTGCCTAGCCCAGAGCTACCCAGCGGGGGGTGGGGAGAGCAGGTAGCACATGCCTTGCTTGAATTTCCCAGCCCCAAAAGTGGGAGGGGAGGATCTGGAAGTCTTGCCTGCCAGCTTTTGGGGGCAACACGGAACCAGAGACTGCCCGGGAGGAACCCTCATAACAAGCGATGCTGCTGAATGCTTGGAAGCATGTGTGTTTGTTTCTTTCTTTCTCTTTCTTTCTTTCTTTCTTTCTTTCTTTCTTTCTTTCTTTCTTTCTTTCTTTCTTTCTTTCTTTGTTTCAGGTGGGTCTCCTCTCCTAGCTTTAGAAGGAGAGAGGGAAGGAGGAAGGGAAGGGATAGAAAGAGAGGGAAAGAGAAGGAAAGAGAGAGGGGGAAACAGGGAAAGAGAGAGGGGAAAGAGAGAGAGAAGAAAGAAGAAAAAAGAAAGAGAAAAGGGGAAGAAAAGGAGAGAGAGAGAGAAAGGAAGAAAAGGGAAAGAAAAAGAAAGAGGGGATGGAAGGAAGTGAGAGAAAGAAAGAGGGAGGGAGGAGAAAGGGAATGAGATATATGGCTGAATGGATGGATAGATAGATACATGGAAGGAGAGAGGGAGGGCAAGAGAAAAAAAGGAGAGGAAGGAAGGACACAGACCCTGGCTTCAGAAGACTCTTTGAAACAGCACAGCAAACTAGGGCTGGAAGGGATCTAGGAGGATATCTTCTAGTCCAAGGGTTTTCAAACTTGGCAAGTTTAAGACTTGTGGACTTCAACTTCCAGAATTTCTGAGCTAACATGACTGGAGGAGGAATTCTGGGAGTTGAAGTCCACAAGTTTTAAAGCTGTCAAGTTTGAAGACCCATGTTCTAGTCCAACGACGTTCTCCAGCAGAAGATCCTTACAGAATCATAGAATAGCAGAGTTAGAAGAACCTTGGAGGCCATCTAGTCCAACCCCTTGCTCCAGCAGGAGACCTTATATCATCTGGAATCTGGATTATTTTGGTACCTCTAACAGAGAGGAAAATTGGCAGAGGAGTTTACTAGGACAAGGCTGCCATACAGAGGAAGGCAGAGATCGTCCTTCACTTATGACCAAAATTGAGCCCAAAATGTTAGTTGCTAAGCAAGAGCATAGTTAGATGAGTTTCACCACATTTTACTCAATCCATGACGTCTCCTGAGTTTAATGGTCATGTACAGACTAGGGAAGTAAATCTGAAGGTGTGTGCAATGTTCTAACGTACAGAGGTTTTAGTTAAATGTGTGGCAGAAAGTGGACAATGGCTGTGTTTTTCCAAATGCAGTGAGGGTGAAAAATGTCACCCCAAAAGCACTCCCCAAAGCAATTAATCCAGGCTGCGCAGGAACACAAGGCTGCGCCATCCACATGGCCTGAAGGAACATAAGGCTTGCGTCACTTACATTGCGAGCAACACAAGGTAGTGAGTGGAAGGGAAAAGGTGGAGGGGGAAGCTTGCTCCACTCACCCCACAGGACTGGCCTGGCCATCAAGGTGCTTCCTTCTGCTTCATTCTTCTGCTTTTGGCTGTGTGGAAAAGGAACTTCACGAGGACAGCGGTGACACCCAAGCAGGAAAAGCCCGAGGGGAACATCAGGCCAGCCATAGAACAAACTTGCATAGGAAAAGAAATTTAATAAAAAGTATTGAAAGAAGCCCCCTAGACAAAAGCCAAGTAATTAAGAAAGCTAGGGAAACAAGGAAAAGAAAACCCTTATAGGACATACCAAATCAGCAAAACAAACAAACAAAAGACACAGAATAAATTACATAGGAAACAGACAGGAGATTGCCAGAAAACAAATAGAAAAACCCATTATAAAGGTAAAAGAGATTAAGAAAGAACCGATAAGGCAATCAAGCCACCCCACAGAATTTATTTTCCATACCTCGCTAAGTATGCCTTCCGGTGAAAATTAAACTCTGACAGGATTTTAATATCTAAACATTAAACATTAAACACTAAACGAACATTTACACACAAAGGGAGAAAAACGGTATAAAGAACCAGGAATTCACCATTCAAAGTTAGCTAGCTAGCCCAGGAACGCAGACTTCTTGCTATCTCTTGCCTTCCTAGCAAGAGATACAGTTGTCTGTATCCTTGCACTGGAGTTCTCCCAGCAGGAAAACTGAATCCTCTGAAGAAAGGCATTTTGCCACCCTTTCAACAATTGGTGACCATGAAGATTTTCCAGCCAACCCTGCCACCGGACCAGGCCCGCGGATCCATTCCCAGCCGGCGTGGACCTTCTTTGTCCAGGGACAACATCCACGAACCCAGCCTGGAAGGCATAAGGGTAGTAAAGGGAGTCTGTGAGCCTTTCTGCTCAACAGCTGCTTGAAAGCAGGTGAGTACCGCTTTAAATTTCTAACCTTACTAGGTAGGAGAGTGGAAGCGTGAGCGTACCAGGTGTGTGATTGTGGGTTTTCTCTGCAGAAACAGTGGGATCTCACCTCCTCCGTGATTACCAGCTGCACCCCAGCCAGCTGCTAGCTCCAACAAGCCGTGACCGGCTGGATTTGGGAACGCAAGGGGTGATCACGGAGTGTGAGTCCTTCTGAAGGACGTAAGAAAAACCGAGTGGTCTGAGAAAGGAACTGGTGTTGGGAAATAAATAGAAAGCAGAATAAATAGTCCCAGTGCATCCCACAAGCAAAGCCCTGTGCAGTTAGAAGGGGCCCGTACCAGCTGCTGGCAAACAAAATTGGAAATAGTTTGCCTTACAAAGCAGAGAAGGTCCTTCCAGATCCCCACCTTTAAGGAAGATCTGAAAACTGACAGCGGAGTGTGAGGAGGGGCCCGTTCCAGTGCTGCTAGGGGACAGACGGTCCTCCAAGATCCCCGTTTTTAGGGGGGGGGTCTTCAAACTGACAGCAGAGTTTCCCTAAGAGAAAGGGGCCTGTACTCCATGTGTAGGGAAACCGGAGTCCTTTCCAGACCTTTTTGTCTGAAAACTGACAGTGGTAGCCTGGCTAAACCAAAATAATCTCCACATCAGGTAGGGAAAATGGGAAGTTGTAGCTCGAGAGCAATGGAAGAGACCCCCTTGGATAAATTACTTGAGGCTTGGGACAAAAGGCTAGTGCCTGTCCTGCCTGGAATGAATAAAAAAGATGCAAAAAGAATTTGCAAAAAATGGGCTTTGTTGCGAGATGACACAGGAAGACAAATTTGGCCTGATAGCGGTACCTTAGATTATAAAACCCTGAAAGCAGTTAGAACATGCATTAAACCCAGCCAAATACCCTATTGGTATACTGCTGGGCTGAAATGGCTAGGACAAAAGACCTGACTCAGGGAAAAGATCAGAAAAAACATGAAACCCATTCCCTGGAAGAAAAAACTGAGGCACGGTTCATAGCTCCCCTTTTAAGCAAACCAGTGCCAAATAGGGGGCAATTAAAATATGTTTATACCCACACTCCCTTCTCTGCCTCTGACCTAGTCATCTGGAAAAAAGATACCCCAACCTTCAGGGCTGATCTTCAAACAGTAATTCAAATCCTGAAATCAATCATAAACAGCCATAACCCATCCTGGGATGACATGACCCAGCTGCTACAAGTCTTTCTAACGAAAGATGAATTATTAAAAACTATTTGAGAAAACAGACCAAATCGCTAAACTGCCAACTATCCCAGGACAGGCAGCCCCAGCCCGCATCGCATGGCCAGTACATCACCCTAACTGGGACTACAATGATACCAATCATTGGGATGAATACACAAGAGCAAAAAATAACTTAATAGACGCCTTAGAGGAAATTGGCAAAAAGCCTCTAAAGTGGTCTGAATTCCAAAAAACCACACAAAAAGAAAAAGAAAACCCTGATGCTTTTTGGGTCTGCCTGACAGAAGCAGCTATTACATATGCCCATCTAGACCTTAGCTGCCTGAAGGACCAAAGGATTTTAGCTTCAGCCTTCGTGGATCAGTCCACCTTAGATATTAAAGAACATTTCCACCGTTTTGTCTCTAACTGGCTAACTTTAGACATAGCAGAGTTGCGCAGGATTGTTAACTTCATCTATGACCAAAGAGACAAGTTGAAAGAGGAAGAGAAAGATAGAAAGAGACAAATAGAAAGACAGGAAGACCTGAAAATGTTTGCTGTAATGCAACATAATACCAGACAACCGTCTGTTAGAACTCCCTATAATTCAAGGAAATGCTGGCATTGCGATAAAGCACGATGGTCGCAAGGCAAATGCCAGCATTGCTATAGGTGCGGACAGGAAGGGCATTTCAGCAGGCAATGCAGGCAACACCCCTCCCACAACCAGTATCACCCACCACCTAGAAACATAAGGCCTGGCAATAATCCAGCTCATTACACTGAGCAACAAAGTTTCAGTCATCAGATACCACCCAGCGCTCCCTTTCCTCCAATCAACAATAACAATAGACATCAATGGGATCAAAGGAGAGAACAAGATTTACCCCCTTCTTGACTAGAGCATGATAATGAAAGCACTGAATTCATGGCTACCTTTAATGGACTAGCTATCCCTTTAAAAAATGGCCCAGAAGAGGAACCCATTGTTACTATTCTTATAGGAGAAAAGAAATACAATTGCTTAGTTGATACTGGAGCCACCTCCTCATTAATTACTGAACCACCATATAAAGCTTCAGTGGCTGAAGGGGCTCGGGATAACATAATGGGGGGGGGGGGAATAATCCCTGTAGAATTTACCCACAACATACCAGTAGAATTAGGACCTTTCACAATAGACCATGCATTCACTATTTGCCCCCAGTCGCCACTATCCCTATTAGGAAGGGATCTCCTCTGTAAAATGGGAGCTACCATAACATGTGGCAAACAAGGGCTGCAATTGGAAATCCCAGGAAAAGGCATGCACAAAACAATCATGCTGATAACCAACAACACGGGGCTTCATGAGGATTTTAAAAGCCTACCACCCTCCTTATGGGGCTGTGATGCATCAGAAGTGGGACTACTTAAAGGAGCAACATCAGTTACTATCCAAGTAAAAAAGGGACCACCTCCATGTGTGTCCCAATACAAAATTCCTGCAGAGGCAATTCTCCCCATAAAGAAATTAATCCAAGCATACATACAACAGGGAGTTCTCATTAAATGTACCTCTCCCTGCAACACCCCCATTTTTCCTGTGAAGAAATCTACAGTAGATAAAGATGGAAACCCCATCTTTAGATTTGTTCACGATTTGAGGATCATAAACAATCACATGATACCAAGAGCCCCCATAGTACCTAATCCATCAACTATAATTACTGAAGTGCCAGCCTCAGCCACCTATTTTTCTGTCATCGATTTGTGCTCTGCCTTTTTTAGCATTCCAGTGGATCCAGCATCCCAATATCTATTTGCCTTTACCTGGCAAGACCAACAATATACTTGGACTCAATTGCCACAAGGCTATACTGAGTCCCCCACCCTATTTTCACAAATATTAAAGGCAAACCTCTCCTCCATTTCCCTACCACAACAGTCTACCTTAATCCAATATGTTGATGATTTATTGCTGGCGTCTCAAACTGAGCTAGCATGTAAAACAGATACCCTGTACTTACTTCAAGCCCTGGCAGAGAGGGGGCACAAAGCCTCTCCCTCCAAATTGCAATATTTAAAACAAGAAATAACACATCTGGGCTACATTATTGCATCAGGAATTAGAAGACTGGCCCCTAATCGAGTAGAAACCATTTTAGCCATGAAACCACCCCAGACCAAACGACAAGTTAGAGCCTTACTGGGAGTACTGGGCTTCTGCCACCCATGGATCCCCTCATTTGGAGAATTAGCCCAACCACTTATCCAATTAACAGGCAAAAACATGCCTGACCCCATTGAATGGTCCAAATCTCTGGACAAAACACTTCAGACCATGAAACAAACCCTGGCATCAGCCCCAGCACTCGGGCTACCTGATTATAGGAAACCTTTTACCTTATTCATCCATGAAAAATTAGGTGTTGCTTCTGGCGTTCTAACACAGCCTTTTGGACACACACACCGACCAGTCACTTATTATTCTTTAACTTTAGATCCAGTAGCTCAAGGGGCTGTCCCCTGCTTAAGAGCCATGGCAGCTACAGTCGAACTGGTGAAACGATCTAAGGATTTGGTGCTAGGACATCCACTATTGCTAAAAGTCCCCCATGAAGTTTTTGCAATTCTCTTAAAGAGCCAGACACAAGCCTTCACTCAGCAGCGTTTGGTTCAATATGAAGCTGACCTTTTTACCTCTGATCACATTACCTTTGAAAGATGTAATACTCTAAATCCAGTTACCCTGCTCCCCACAGAACAGGAAGAAGGTAATCTCCATGATTGCCTCCATTTAGTGCATGACGCTGAACTACCCTGCTCTGATTTAACAGATACCCTGCTACAAAACCCCAACATTGAACTTTTCACAGATGGTTCCTCTCATATGCACCAGAACAAAAGAGTAACAGGAGTAGCTGTAGTCTCACTACAAGAAATTATCTGGGCCTCCCCGCTTCCTCCCTCTTACAGCGCCCAAGCCGCTGAGCTTATAGCTTTAACGAAAGCTTGAGAAACTGCTAGTAACCGATCTACCAACATTTATACAGACTCCAAATATGCTTTTGGAGTCTGCCATGAAACAGGAGCCCTATGGAAACAACGGGGTTTTTTAACTTCAGCAGGACAACAAATAGTACATGCATCATTGATAGCCAAACCGTTAGAAGCCATCCAATTACCGCAAGCTCTAGAAGTCATCCATTGTAAAGCCCACCAAACAGATGACTATACAGTAATGAAAGGAAATCAATATGCAGATGCAACAGCCAAATGGGTGGCAACCAAACCTCTACCTCACACCATCATCACACCAGCTTTAACAACAAAACCAGAAATATCATACACACAATTTCTAGACAAAGGGGAATCTGAACAATGGGAAAAGAAATTTTCAGCAGTTTTTGACCAAGGATTTTGGAGAGTCCCAGATGGCAGACCTATAGCCCCATGACGTCTCCTTAGGCTAATCTGCCAAAGATTACATACAAAGGGACATTGTGGCACACAAGTTATGGTGGATGCCATCAGGAGGATATGGTATGCACCTGGAGCCTATAGTGAGGCTACCAGAATTGCCACAACATGCCAAACCTGCCAAGAAAATAATACCACCTCCAGAAAAACAATTCATGAAGGAGGAAGACCCTGGGCACAGAAAAAATTTGAAAAGATCCAAACGGATTATATACAACTACATAAGGCAAATGGGTATCAATATGCTCTTGTCTGTAAGGACCAACTAACTCACTGGGTAGAAGCCTTCCCATGCCGCCATGCGACTGCCCTAGAAACAGCCAGATATCTCCTTAAGAATATTGTGCCTAGGTTTGGGGTTCCCACCATTCTGGACATGGATAGGGGAAAACATTTTATAGCACAAATCCTCACCCATATATTTCAGGCTCTAGGCATTACCCCAAACCTCCATGTACCCTATTCTCCCACTTCCTCAGGAGCCGTGGAACAAGCTAACAAGGAGATTAAAAACCATACTGGGTAAACTTTGTCAGGAGACACACCTCTCCTGGCCCAAGTGCTCCCAATTGCCATCTTTTATCTCAGAACTAGACCAAGACAGGACATAGGTATTTCCCCCTTTGAAATACTTTTTGGTTGGCCTCCTGATACCTTACAAGGTCTAGATCCTCATTCCCTCTGCCTAGATAGGGGGGATATGGTTCTCTCTTCTTATCTTACAGCCCTGCAAAAGAGACTAGAGACCCTCTGGACCCAGAGTGCGCTGACACAGACCTTACCCCTGGAAGAAGCCCTGCATCCATATGAGCCAGGAGATTGGGTGTGGATCAAGTTCTTCACCAGAACCTCACCTCTACAACCCAGGTGGAAAGGACCTTACCAAGTTTTACTGACTACTCACACTGCCATAAAGATCACAGAACGAGGCTCTTGGATACATTGGACACATGCAAAGCCACCAGTCATAGACCACAGCCAAACTCCACCACAACCAATCCCACCCATCAAACTCAAGAAAAATCCGGACGCAGATCAATGGACGCTTGCAGCATTCTTCAACACCATTGAACCAGACAACTCTGAGGAACCAAGGACAATTATTGAATTACACACACACACACACACACACACACACACACACACACAC
>NW_020770852.1:0-18057 GCF_900518735.1 Pseudonaja textilis | reverse complement strand
AAAAATACAGGGAGTATTACAGTTAAGGTTGTTTGCTTGTAGAGTTTTCTTCAGTGTTTGGGTTGGTGCAGCAACAACCACATTTTATTGGGTTTGGGGTTTTTTTAAGGATCTTTCTCAGCTAAACCTGAATGGCTTTGTCAGAAAACAGAAAAGACTTTCCATCCATATAATGGGCTCCTTTATACCCTCTATTATTCCTCCCACCTTCATTTTTCTCCAATGGTTGTAATACTTCCCAACTACTCCTCTTTCATACTAATTATTTAGGGTCTCTCTTGAAGCAACTTCTTCAGGGGTGGTAAATATTTCTGAGCACAGGACTATAGTGGGAGTCACCCCATAGATGTACTGAAGGCCATTGTTCATGAGCAATGCTGATTCCATAGCTGAGAGGGATTTTCGTAACTCCTGAACTCTGGAATTACTGTCCAGATTAATATTGAAATTCAAATTCTTCACTATGCCAGCACATCTTCCAATGTACTCTTCATGTTTGTTGTTTATCATATTCATGAGGAAGAGATTGAGAATTCCAGCCTATTTTATTGAGAGAAGCAGAAGATATCTACTACACTAGGACACTGCAGAATACTAGAAGAAGTATTTCTGAAAGAAGTATTATAATTTAAAGCAAAGAGACCTTTTATCTTTATCTTTGTCCTCCAGCTGAAACTTACCCATTATGTAAAGGAAGATTTGATGTATTAAAGTGAAGGACTGTAGGTTCCAAACTGCCTCCCAATGGCAAATTCCCACCAATAATGAGATCACCAGGCCTATAGTAGCTTTGATCTAATGGGATATAATCCCTGAACACACACATGGTTTGCAGCCTCTTCGTTGTAGTTGGAGGCAGGAGCCAGAAGAGCAGCAACACCAACATAGTTGTACGTAGCATAACCCCTGCCCAGTCTTTCTTATCACCTTCCGTCCTAGGACAGAAATAAAGGTTTATGCAGAAACCCATCTGAAGGTTGTTCATGAAATATTACTTGAACTTTAGCAGATCAGACACCTCCTGTTCCTCCTGGAGGTCCCCAGGACAAATTTACAGCAACCATGCTTCCTCTTACCTGTGTTTGGGCTGTGAGTCTCTTCAAACCCAGGAGTGAGCTCTGTGAAAGACAGGCTAAGGTCTCATCTTTTACCCCTATCTGGAGAACTCAGACATATTTGTATAGCTTGGAGGTTTTTGTATCTAGAAATCCATAGGGGATACATTAAGAATTACTTTACTTCTGATGATTGCAAGGAAAAACAATTTCTATCCTTGTAGCAATAGCTTCTCATATACCAGAATGGAAAAAAAAACATGTTTGTGTTTCTTGTAATGCCCAGAGGAGATTGAGTCATGCTAAAGTTGTGAATTTGACCACCTGAGATCAAGATGGAGTTTGGCCTGGACCATAGGGGGGAAAAAACAGACCCAGGAAACTATAGACCAACCAGCCTAATATCAATACCTGGGAAGATACTGGAAAAGATAAGAAAAAAACAGAGTTTGGCCTGGGCCATGGTTGGTCAGCTAGTATGAGTGCAAATGGGGTTTGGTGGCAAATGAGAATCAGTTGTACCCTTGTAACTGTGAGTAGTCGTGCCAATGCTTGGGTGGAATGACATGGCAGTGGATGAAATTAGTAGTAGCAGTTTCTAATCTTTTGATTCTCTTTTTCATCTCAAGGTTGCTCCATTCAATGTTGGTTTTTGGGAAGATATTGAGCTCAATCCAATGTCTTTCAGTGTGCCTCTATAAGGCCTTCTCAGTCAAGGTCGAGTATCATTCGTATACTGATGATATTCAGCTGTATAACCACCAACTGACCAAGCTATTGTTCAAAGATTTTTTCTTAGTGCATGAAGGATATTTGATGGGGAGGGACAGTCATGGTTTAAACCCAGGTTGCATCAACAGAGGGATAAAATCAAGGTCATATGTAATGTTACCAACCCTTTATAATACCTTGTGTGACTTGGTGAATGTGGCGTGGTGGTCATGGCGTGGCTTGGTGGGCATGTCAGGGGAAGGATACTGTAAAATCCACATTCCCTCCCCACCCCACTAACCTGCTTTCCAGCTCTGTTCTCCTGTGCAGGACAACAAAAGAAGACCCAGCAGTTCAGCTGAGACTTGGGAGGCAGAGAATAGATGGGGATGGGGCCAGTCAGAGGTGGCATTTTCCAGTTCTATGAACTACTCAAAATTTCCGCTACTGGTTCTCCAGAACCTGCTGAATACCAACTCTGATGCCAATCCATAGGAAGGTAATAAATGAACTGTTAGTACTATCTTGGTGTTAGATAATGGTCAATGGAATTCAAGAGGGACTGGATTTAATCCATCTGTGGCTACATAGAGAGTTTAGGCTGATTCCTCTTTTGAATCCATGTATCAGCATTCCAGCAACACTCCATTTCACCCAATAACTTGAGACAGACTTCTATCAGAAGTTCCTTTTATTCGGATAGTAACTGGCACATCTATGGAAACTCAAATCTGAAAGTTTCAGGATTCCTTATTGTTCCGGACTAGCAGGCTCGTAGCTTGCAATTCTGATTGGCCCGCTGAAAGCCGATCGTGATTGGTCACCATAGACTGATGCGATTGGCCAGTAAACGGGCTGCCGCAATTGGCCCTGCCAAGAGCGGCAAACTCAAATCGCCTTCATTGGCTGCCTAGCCACAGCCAGCCCTATATAAAGGGCTGCTGCGGCTGCGGTTAGTTGCTCAGATCTGAAGTCACAAATAAAGAGCTGTTGTTGCTATCTGAGTCTTGCCTCCGTTCTTGAACCGTCCTCCCAGATTTAACACTGGCGATGAGGATGGGATGCGGAGGCAACAGAAGCTATTGAATTGAGCTAGCCGAAGGAGCACGTGGCTGACAGAGCGCAATGACGGCGACATGGCCAGCAGCGCTATACCACCTGCACCATTTGATCCAGCTAGCGAAGATTGGGACTCATACATGGGCAGATTTCAAATGTTCCTGGAGTCCAACAACCTCAAAGGTGCCACGCCCAGCAAGAAACGAGCCGTTTTTCTAACCCACTGTGGACCACCCATTTTTAAGATGGCTAAAGCCTTAGCCAAGCCAGCTGAAGTTAAAACCATGGATTGGGACACCCTTGTTCCCATCCTGCGCAACCATTACGCCCCAGCCATGCCAACTCTCATTCACAGGCATGACTTCTACCAGAGGGACCAACATGAAGGTGAGAGCATTGGAGATTTTGTGGCAGACCTGAGGAACCTGGGTGGTTTGTGTGGCTTCGCCAACCTCGAAGAAGCCATGAGAGATCGCATCGTCCTTGGCCTCAGAGACCCAACCGTCCAGAGCAAGATTATGGCCAAGGGAGACATCTTGCTTGCAGATGCCATAGCAGACGCCATAGCAGCCGAAGCCACTCCTTAATCGGCAGCACGAATGCATCGAACCAGCGGGACCAACCGCCAACCCACCAACGATGCTGGGAAACCTTCAGACAACTACACATCAACCACCCATCACGAAGACATCGAGTCATCCTCAGACAGCGAGGAAGAAGAAGTCCACAGGCTCCAGTCAGAACATGAGCAATGGGACCAGCGGGGTCGCAAATCCAACTACCAATGTGCTAGATGCAGGGGAAACCATCCCCGATCCGAATGCAGTAAGAGATTTGAGAAGAGAATATCAATTCTGGACCAAGATCCTAATCAAGAAAGAAGTGAATTATATTGTAATGGCAACAATTGTATTGTTATATTATATTATAATATACTATATTGTTGTAACATTATATTGTAACAATATAATTATAACAATATAATGTTATATTGAAATGACAACACATTCTCTTTACCATTGGACATTCGTATAATGGCTTCTTCAATTCCAGCCTTACAGGAATGATAAAAACATTTTAATGCCATATTCCAAATTACATTGTGCAGTTTTGCTCTTTGATATTTGGCAAGCTACATTTTAAATTTTATTTGGGCCCACATTCTTGTAAATGACAAATGCATTTTAAGAATGATTAAATAATTTTGGAAATGTTCTTGGTGCTTTCTGAGCCTGGTTGTTTTCTTGCAGATATTTCACGACCTAAACTAGGTAACACTGATAGTGATCTCACTCCCTTCTAGCACTGATGATGCTACCTAGCTGGGTCATGAAATGTCTGCAAGAAAACAACCACCCCTGAAAGACCCCTCATTTCACCCCTGAGCTATAATATTCTCCTTTGTTGGTAAATACTTTCTATCATAACATCGCACAACTCCACTGACTTTCTCTAGCTGATGGTCAAAGAGAGCAGAATGAAGAAGTAGATCTGACCAAGAGGGACCATGTAAGAACATTTCTCTTGCCCTGGTTTTTCACTTCATTGTCCAGAGAGGAATCATTTAGCCTTTGATGTTGAAAAATCTGAAGAATTTTAGATCAGGAACTCATGTTAGGACCAGGTTGAGTTCTTCTTCTGCGTATGCTGAAGTTGACAGAGGTTTAACACAACAAACAAAGCAGTGCAAGAAACGGCTTAATAAAAAAAATGGGGTGGAGTCACAAAAAAATCTAAGCTACCATAATCTAAACCAACATTAAAATGAATTGAGTGTCCAGAAAAGAATGGACTGTGCTGAACTAGATAAATTCACTATGGAACTGAAAGGCAAAGAGGATCGGGAATACTATGTGACATGGGAGAGGTGGTACGAATGGGTGAAGGATAAGGATAAAAATAATGTATAGTCACAAAATAAGAAACATGTATATACAATGACACAATAACTGTTAATGGAAATGAGATTTTTGTATTTTTTTTAAATCAACTGAGTGTCTTTTTACAGATTGGATTCAAACTACCGACTGAGAGAAACTGAGGTGCTCCTGCAAATGTGTCTGCTAAGACTTGAATTGACCTGTTGAAATATCTTGCACAATAACACCCAGGTTGTTCTTGTGCTCTGGGGTGACCACTCCTCCTTGGAATGGTCACACCTGACTCTCAGGCGGCCATTGATGTCCTTTCCAGGAACTTCTAGGAAGCTCTTTGCTCTTATGAACAATTGATTTGGTTTAATTCTTTTTTTCCTCCGTTTATCCCTTTTCAATAAAAGGTAAAGGTAACAGTAAAGGTTCCTCTCATACATCTGTGCTAGTTGTTTCTGGCTCTAGGGGCTGGTGCTCATCTCTGTTACAAAGCTGAAGCACCAGCACTGTCCGAAGACATCTCTGTGGTCATGTGGCCAGCAGGACTAAACACTGAAGGCGCACAGAATGCTGTTACCTTCCCATCAAAGATGGTCCCTATTTTTCTACATGTTTTTTTTTACATGCTTTCAAACTGCTATGTTGGCAGAAGTTGGGACATGTAATGGGAGCTCACTCCATTATGTGGTGCTAGGGATTCGAACCACTGAACTGCCGACCTTTCTGATTGACAAGCTCAGCGTCTTAGCCACTGAGTCACCACGTCCCATTTTTATTTCAACAAAAGCCTTTTATTTCATTCAAATTACATTTTTTAAAATAATCACTATCTTAATCACTTCTTAGATACATTGGTAGTGTTATGTCTCTGGAACTCTCCACAGTTCCCACTCAGGTCCGCTCACGCTGTGGGGGCGTTTGCTGCTCCCCCATTGGCTGACCATCCCCAGCAGCCAGCTATATAAGCAGGCTGCGGGGTTCGGTTAGTCGCTGGTTGCTGCGAGCCCGTTCCAGGCTGGGCGAGCACAATCAGTCCTTTATTTTTAAATAAAGTATTTTGTTGCACCAATGCCCTGGTCAAGCCTCTCATTATCTGAACTTAACACTGGCGATGAGGATGGGATGGCTACCAGAGGCAAAATGCAACCGCTGAAGCACTAGCCGCTGATCCACAACCAGAGAGAACGGTCAGCAGGCAACGAGAGCGAACGCTGATCCGCAGCCAGAGAGAGCGATCGGCGAACTAGTGAGAGCGAGAAGCGTCTGTAGCCGCTAGTTAGCCAGCTACAGGGGAAGTGTAGCGCTGTGATCCGCAGCCGCTCATTTTCAAAGGCGCGAAATTCAAACGGCTGTCATTTGAATTTCCGCTCAAAGAACACAGCGCGGTGCTGTATTTCGAAGTCACTGACGCCCACGCAGGCGCGAAATTCAAAACGCTGCCAACGGCCGTTGCAGCCTAACCTCGTGTTAACCCAGAGAGAGGGAGAGGGTTGTAAAAAACCTCTCCAGAGCTGAAGTCACTTGCCTGCCATAGGCACAAAAAACCATCCTGTTGCTGCCCCAGAGAGATTTTCTCAACAGATTATCCAACGAGACTCTCATCATGAACTCCAACCCAGCTTTCCCATCGTTCAAACCAGATGAGGAGAAGTGGGAGTCATACAAGAATCGTTTTAACCACTACATCGACGCCATAGGGCTGGCTGATGCAGGGGAGCACCAGAAAAAATAATTTTTCCTGAGCTATTGCGGGGCCATCGTCTTCGACACCGCCACAGCACTGGTAGCTCCACGTGAGTTAAAAAACGTTCCCTGGTCTGAACTATTAGAAATCCTTACTAACCATTATTCTCCTAGACTCTCACAGATTGCCAGGAGATTCACCTTCTGCATGAGGAAGCAAACAGAAAAAGAGACTATCAACCAATACATGGCTGCCTTGAGGACTGCAGCGTTCCACTGTGGTTTCGGGAGCTACCTAGATGACATGCTCCTCGACCAGCTCGTCTGCGGGGTCAAAGGCCTCCATCTCCAAAGACGTCTATTGGCCAAGAAGGACCTCAACCTCACCCAAGCCGTCGAGGAGGCCTTGGCAGCAGAATTGGCTACGCAATCAGCCACTGAAATCCAAGGCCCCGTGCACAAACAACCCGTTGCCACCATCCATTCAGAAGAGGTGGTCAACGCAGAGGATGCTAGCGATCAGGCTGACGTCCACCGCCTTGCTCATGCCAGACAACCACAGGTAGGAGCCAGACAAGAAAGCAGCCACCCACCTAAGCACATCACTCTGTGCCTGTCCTGTGGCGGATCTCATCCGAGGGCCACCTGCAAGTTCAAGGGAGCCACCTGCAACAATTGCCACAAAAAGGGGCACATCGCCCGGGTCTGCCAGGCTGCTCACAGTTCAACGCATGGGGGCCCCTCCTTTTCACAATCTGGTCCACAAAGGCAAGTACTAAACTGTCGCACTCGCTACTTTGCTAAACATACCTGCCATGCCATTAGTAAAATCTCACTCTCCGTTTTATTAGAAGGTAAACCTTGTCGTATGGAGGTTGACACGGGGTCAGCGCTCTCAATTATTTCTTGGAACACCATCAAGAAGCTACAGCCCAAGCTATCCAGAAACCAACTCCAGAAGTGCCAGCTCTCCTTGAGGGACTACCAGGGGAAGGACATTCCGGTACTTGGCAAAGGCAAGTTCCATGTTAATTTTAAAACTTTCAAAGGTTACCTGCCTCTAGTGGTAGTTAACGGCAATCTCCCTTCTCTATTGGGGCTTGATTGGTTTCCCATCTCGGCCTAGGTTTAACAGGAGTCCATGCTGTCTCAACTTCTGACACTGACTCCTTATTCGCTGACTACTCAGACGTATTCAGCAATGAGCTGGGGTGTTATAACGGTACCCCCATCTCATTCTCAGTCGACCCCCAGGCAGTTCCAATCAGGCTGAAACCCCATAGAGTCCCATTCGCCATCCGGCCTAAACTGGATGCGGAGTTGGACAAGTTATTAAAGCAAGGGGTCATTGAGCCAACAGACTTCGCCAAATGGGAGACACCAATCGTCACCCCCCTTAAGAAGGACGGCAGTCTGAGAATTTGTTCAGACTATAAAACCACAATTAACCAATTTTTACAAGTTAGCGCTTACCCAGTCCCTGTCATTCAGCATCTATTGCACACTTTTGAACCTGGCAACATTTTCGCCAAATTGGACATGTCGCAAGCGTATCAACAGTTCCCTGTTGACAATCAAACAGCCGAACTCCAAACTATCGTCACCCACAGGGGTGCCTTCCGGTGCAAGCGTCTCCAATTTGGCGTGAGTGTTGCCTCGGGTATCTTCCAATCCCTCATGGAGCGCATACTTCAGGGCCTCCCTGGCATAGTACCCTACTTCGACGACATTTTAGTCTCGGCCAGGGACAGACCCCAACTCTTCCAGAGAGTTAGAGCTGTGTTGGATAGGTTTAGACAGCATGGGCTCAAATTAAAAAGGGAGAAATGTGCCATTGCCACTAGACAGGTGGACTTTCTGGGTTATAAATTTGACGCCTCAGGCATTCACCCCCTGGAGTCCAAGGTTAAGGCAATACATGAAGCACCCACTCCAACCACCAAAGCAGAGTTACAGGCTTTCCTGGGATTATTGAACTTTTATGCATCATTCCTGCCCCACAAAGCTTCAGTGGCGGAGCCTCTGCATAGGCTCTTAGATAAAAACTCTCCTTGGCACTGGGGTCACAGGGAAGACTCTGCTTTTCGCGCAGTCAAGTCGTTACTCACTTCAGACGCAGTCCTTATTCAGTTTGACCCCCATCTTCCATTAGTGTTGGCAGCTGACGCATCCCCCTTTGGGATTGGAGCTGTTTTAAGCCACAGACTACCTAATGGCTCCGAGGCACCAATCGCCTTCTTTTCCAGAACTCTCTCATCAACAGAGCGAAACTATAGCCAGATAGACAAGGAGGCTTTAGCTGCCGTGGCAGCAGTAAAGAAATTTCATGAATTCCTTTTTGGCCACTCCTTCGAGCTAGTCACGGATCATAAGCTTCTCCTGGGTCTTCTAGCTGGAGACAAACAGACTCCACAAGTATTGTCTCCAAGAATGACGAGGTGGACTCTATTCCTGGCAGCCTACTCGTATAAACTCATACACCGCCCAGGAAAAACCTTAAGCCACGCTGACGCTCTCAGCCGCTGCCCCCTGCCTGCTCCAGCTGAAGATCCGGCCCCGGTCCATGCTATCTTCGAGGTCACCCAGCTCGACCTCCCAATCACTGCGCTCGACATCGCCACCAAATCCAAAACGGACAAAACGGTCGCCCAGGTACTGGACTGGGTGAGGAGGGGGTGGCCGGGCACTAGTATCGATAGCGAATTCACACCCTTTAAAACCCGCCAACAAGAATTATCTAGTTTGCAGGGCTGTCTGCTGTGGGGCACAAGAGTGGTCATCCCGACCCAACTGCGCACCCGAGTCTTGGAGGCACTACACGAGGGCCACCCTGGCATCGTCAGAATGAAGGTGTTGGCACGAAGCTACGTGTGGTGGCCAGGTCTCGATGACGACATCAGCAAATGGGTAAGCTCTTGCCAACCCTGCCAGGAGTCCAGACCATCCCCTCCAGTCACCACCCCCACAAAGTGGGAAAGCACCAACGCACCCTGGTCCAGACTACACATTGACTTAGCGGGTCCAATTCACGGCAAAATGTTCTTGGTGGCTGTAGACTCATACTCTAAGTGGATTGAGGTGGCCCAACTATCCACGACAACCACACAAGCCGTCACCAAGGAATTGACCTGCCTATTCGTGACACACAGGCTTCCTGACTCTATAGTTTCTGATAATGGCCCCCAGTTCGCCTCAGCTGAATTCAGTCGTTTCACCGCAAACCTTGGCATCTGTCACATCTTCACGGCTCCCTTTCACCCTGCCAGCAACGGATTGGCGGAGAGAGCCGTTAGAACCACGAAGGAAGCATTGGCTCGATTCAGCAAAGAAGACTGGCACCATAAGCTGTCCCGTTTCTTGCTGAGTCAGCACTCAACCCCGTGCATGGTCACCAATAAATCCTCAGCCGAACTACTGATGGGTAGATGCCTAAGAACTGTGTTAGATAGACTTCACCCAAATTACTGCCCTGACTCACCCCTGGCTTCATCATCGGGGATCAGAGGTTTTGTTTTGCAGGAACGTGTCTTCGCTAGGAACTATGCGGGAGACCCCCTATGGACCCCTGGAGTGATTGTAGCCATCACCGGTCCCAGGTCATACAGAGTCCAGCTAGAGGACGGCCGCATCTGAAAAAGGCACCTGGACCAGCTACGTAAGCGCCAAGACACTATTACCAGCGCAGAGCCAGGGGCACAGTCCAGCACACAAACACCTCACCAGACTCCCTTCAACTTCAGTCCCAGAGACCCCTCACCATCACCATGGGAGACGAGTAGCGTGGGCACAGACAGAGACCACCAGACGGGTATGTCACCCGAGCCAACTATCGAGGACGCACTGTTACCGGTCAGCTGTTCGTCTCCCAGGCCAACGCAGACCGCTGGGCAAGCTCGCGCTTCCACACCAGCTCAACCATCCACTTCGGACGCTGGGCCAGTGGTCAACTCACCAGAGTTACGTCGCACAGGGCGCCCACACAGACCTCCAGCTTACTTGAACGATTATGCATGTTCACATCTGGGGGGAAGGGGTGTTATGTCTCTGGAACTCTCCACAGTTCCCACTCAGGTCCGCTCACGCTGCGGGGGCGTTTGCTGCTCCCCCATTGGCTGACCATCCCCAGCAGCCAGCTATATAAGCAGGCTGTGGGGTTCGGTTAGTCGCTGGTTGCTGCGAGCCCGTTCCAGGCTGGGCGAGCACAATCAGTCCTTTATTTTTAAATAAAGTATTTTGTTGCACCAATGCCCTGGTCAAGCCTCTCATTATCCGAACTTAACAGGTAGCATTTAGATATTTAATCAGTTGTTCTGACCCAGCATTAGCAGAACCAAGAAACAGGCTCCTTCTCCTGAAAAACCCCTCTTTATTTAGTTACTGTAAATTCATGGCATTCACACGCAGAAAAGTCCAGGCAATAATCTTTCCAAGGGTTAATTGCAACAACAGACCTTATCAGTCCTTAGATAATGGCCAGGTCAAGAGCTTCCAATTGCAAAGCTGTCAATTAATTCCTGGCAAGGTGTCTCTGTGACACATGACCCCTCACGATAAGCAATTATTTTGGAAGAAATACAAACTATTGTCTCCTGCAACCACCACTCCCCTTTTGCTTCTATTCATTCCTCAGCCAGAGAGGGCCCATTCAGCGTCCATGTGTGTCTTTCTTCCTGAGTCGCCCCCTGTTCCTCAGTTGTTCTCCTCTCCTGACAGTTCTGCGCATATACACATCTGGAACAGACCCCAGCTGTACTTCTTCCCCACATATCTCCGACGGCAGCTGGCAAATGTCAGACAGCCCTGGCCCTATCTCTGCTTCCAATGCAGAGCATCCATCAGAGACTTTCCCAGACTTCAGGACTGGCCCAAGTTACTCCCCAACCTCCTCATTACCTGAGTCTTCTGCCAGCTCTGCTGGCAGCTGGCAGGCCACAACATCAGCAATGCAAGAAATGCATATAGGTAGTTTCCTACCTAGGCATCTGTGGACCAGATAAAAAGTCACCAAGATTACCTGCCATGACTGAATACTTGAGATCCACTTTCTAAGCCTTATCATGGCTAGTTGTCTTCTTGATCCATGCATTGCATGCAATGAATGTGCCACAGCGTAAACAGCATTGTAGATCTTGTAACTTTCACCTTCCATGCTTGTTTCAAAAATGTAAGAAGGTAGATTCTGTAAATCCTCCCTTCCTGTACATAGTTTCTCCCCCTTTGGAAGGATCCTGCCTGGTTTGCCCATCATGCAGCCAAACAACCTTTCCCAACACAGCAGAAGAAAGATGTCCCCTTGTGGCTTCAGGGGGTCTAAAGACAGGAGGAAATGACTGAATTCCGAGACATCCCCAGTGTGGTGCCCAAAATGCAAAGCCCCATGGAAGGGCTTTACAGCTTTCAATATGTCTTGATTCCTCATCACGCTAAGTTTCCAATGGGAAGTTAAGATCCAAACTTTCAGAAATGATGTCTTCCTCAAATGTTCATGGATACTCATTGCCACCTGTACATTTGTAATATTATTGGGGTCTCCAAACAGAACAATCACTTCAGCTTTAGACCAAGTCTTGGAAATATGCAATATTTTCAACATTGGAGTAGTAAGAAAATTTGATTTCAACTTTTCAACGAAGACCAAACAGATCTCCTTCTCCTTCAGCATTGGCATCAAAGATGAGATGAAACGTTCTCCACTGTCATCTCCAGGGGCCAGAAGACCAACCCAGTTCCACTGGAAATGCAGGAGCAGCTGGACTAAACCCTCATACTGAGCAGATTCCTTGGTATTAATCCAGAAGAAGGAAGGATAAATGCTTCTGTCTCCCTGACAGAAGTCAAAGCCAATGCCTAGCTGGAGAAAGTGAGATTCTTGGTAAATTTTAGGGATCACCATTATGTGAATTATTGTCCCACCAGTTAGGCTGGTTCATTTGAGTGCCAAGCTTAATTTTTACATATTAAGGATTACATATTAAGAACAAGAGGTAACATATTTTTCCTAGTCATGACAGGTCAGAAGGCAAGGGAACTATACTTCAATTTAGTACAGAGAATAGACTGCACCCAAAGGATGGTTACACTTTTAGGAAAAGAAGAAATTCCTCTTGGAAAATATAGCCTTTCAGATTTATCTTATCCGTCATTTCTAGGTTCTATAAAACCATATTTTGACAAAGAAAATACAAAGATATGCTCCTTCCCCAAACAACTTTATTTTCACCTTTAGTTTCTCTGTGTGCTTCTGTTATTTGTCTATCCGACAATGTATCCAGTGGAGCCCTCTTACCTGTGGGACCTTGAAGAGGCTGAAGATGGAGGCCATCTGCCTTGAGGATTTGGGGTTGAGATCTCCAATGACAGAGAGCAGAGTGTCCTGCCTGTCACATTTGTAACCTGGAACCATTTGGCCTCGTGTGGAGAGGAGGGAGAGGCTGTTTGAGCAAACCTCTGTCTCAGTCTGAGAATTGCTATAGATGTAGAAGCCAAGGGTGATGTTGGGGAGGAAAACTACATCCTTGTTGACCTCTCTGACTGCAAACACCAAGGCTATGAACTGCTGGTAGTTCTTGGGTACAACTCTACGGTGAGAAAATCATTGGGGAAATTTTAAGGAAAGCTTTTGTGGGTTGATAGAGTTTATCCTGCCCCCCCCCGCATCCTTTGTAGCAAGAAATCCCAAATTGTTTTGTTGCTAAGGCTGTTCCTTGATTAATATTTGATGGCCTTGAGAGAAAGGAGAAAATCTTGTCTGTCCATATCCCACATCATTTTATACTTCTCTATTGTCCCTCCCTTCTTCACTTTGCTCCAATGGGTATAGTCCTTCCCAATTGCTCCTCTTCTACCCTAAAACATTTGATTCTCTCTTGGAGCAGCTTCTTCTGATCTGGTAACTATTGCCGAGTACCAGACTTCAGTGGGGGTCAGAACTTTGATTTATTGAAGGCCATTATTCACGAGCAATCTTGATTCCAAAATGGAGGAATTTCTTCAAACTCCTCCACAGTGTCAATGGGTTGACCTCATCTTTGAGTTTTGCATCAGGAGTTTCTGTCCAAATTAATATTATAAGCCAACTTCTTCACAAGGCCAGCACAATTTCCAAGGGGTTGTCCTTCTTACCTTTTTTGGTGGTTTATTAGCTTCCTAAATTCTGGAAAGATGGAGAATTATACGCTATTTAATGAATTCAATTCTTTATTGAGATTTGAACTATGGTAGGGCATTGCGAACATCAGTAGAACAATTGTTTCTGAAAAGAGTCCCTGAACACAAAGCAAACCAAATAATTATTTACATCTTTCCCCTTTGGGTGAAACTTACAAAATATCCCCCAGAAGTCGAGATGGTTTTATATGAAAGGACTTGATGCTGAATGTATGTATAGTTCCCAGGGGAAAATTCCCACCAATAATGAAATCACCAGGCCTGTAAAAGTCTATCTTACTCTGTAAAGTATTTGTCAACACACACACAGTTTGTATCCTCTTAGCAGAAGTTGGAGGCAGGAGCCAGAAGAGCAGCAGCAACAGCAGAAGGAGAGGCAGCCCTGTCATTCTTCACACCTTTCCTCTTAGATCAGAAATCAAGAGGTTGGGTTTTTTTTTTTTTTTTTTGCAGAACTTGAATCACAGGGAGGACTTGAAATCTCAGCAGAGCTTTAGCACAAGAGAGCTAGTCTGTGCCACCTGGATGGTCTCAAGGCAAATTTGTATCCAATTATGCTTCCTCTTACTTATGTTTGATTTATGACCAAAGAGATTACTAAGGCCAGCTGAGTCTCAACAAACCCTGGAGTTGGTTCTTTGCAACACAAGGCAAGGTGACATGTTCTTCCCCCACCAGGCAAACTCCGAGCGTCTAATTTAAAGCAGGTTTTATCTTGGAAGATTTTTGTGGGTAGAAATCCATAGGGGATACATTAGAAATTACTTTTCTTCTGATAATTGCATGGAAAAGCAATTGTCCTATTTACTGAGTGATAGCTACTTTTCATACAGCAGACAGAGAAAAATGAATTTGGGTCTCCTGTTGTTAATCCGCAGATCAGATGCTGTTAAGAGTCATCTGCTGGGTACTGGAGTTATGTGAAACTGAGCATGTCTACACAAGATGGTGGTTGGCTTCTTTCCTAATTTGTTTGGATAGTATAGGTGTGGGCATGGTGGCAGTTGACAACCAATTGTACCCTAATAAGTCTGGACAATCATACCAACATGTGGATGGAACAAGTGCTATATAAAAAATACCAACTTGGCAGGTGATGAAATTACACACTAACTCACCCCATAGAACTTAAAAGTTGGCAGGAGAATCTCTCAAGATATTAGGTTAATTAAAACTCTATAGCAGGCTTGTCCAACCTTTGATCCTTGCTCACTGCTGGAGTGCCCTGAGCTGCCCAGATTCAGGGCTGAAGCCACCCTGTAGAGGTGGTGAAGAAGGGGGAGCCATAAGAGGGGTTGAGGAGAGCCTCATCTCTCCTCCTCGGCTGGCCATTACTCCCTTTCCCAAAGGCGTTTGCAGCAGTGGTCAGAAATGGCCACCTCAAGAAGAACCCGACCAGGCAAGATTGTGCAGGAGGAAGGTTAAAGGAGAAAGTTTGACTGACTGGGTTGAATGGAGAACATCTATTTAAGGTACCTAGAACCTGAATTTTAAAGACTAATACTATTCCTAAAAAAGATTTTAAGCTGCGAAAGAGAAAGGGAAAGGAAATGGAACTGGCTTTTTTCCCTCTCACATTGACAGTTTTAATTGACTTGGAACGTCAAGAAGAAGCGATTCAAATAAGAAATTGATACTAATCCACTTTGACATTAATAGGGTATTTCTAGCTGAAAATAAAGTGTCAAAGGGATAAAGATTCTTGGATAATTTAAAGATTTTCTTTAAAAAAAGAAAGAAAGCAGTGGAGGGAAAGAGAAAACAAGAGGGTGGAATCTGGAAAGTGGAGGGGACCACCCGGAACTTAAAAAAAAATTGATAGTAGAATTTTAACAAGGCTTGCAAAAGATACATTGTAGCTGAAACTGTTACAAGATAACAAAGCCCCTGGAAAGAGAAAGTGAGAAAAGAAGCAAGAAACAGTTTTGGATTATTGGATGATTCCTGGAACTTTGAATGGAGGATCCTAATGAAACAAAATAAAATCAAATGGGGGTTGTTTAAAAATTTTTTAAATGGCATCACTCCTTGAAGAGTTAAACATAAGACTTAAAGAACAAAAAGAAGAAGCACAAGAGGGAAGAGGAGCTTTTGGTTTGGTATTTCAATTTTTAGAAATGGAGATCTTGAACTATGAAAAAAACAAGAAATGCTGGCAGAACAAGAAGGGCGAGACAACGAAGAAGCCATCTTTAATGACCAAGCAATTTTAAGCGGGGTAAAAAAGGAAAAAGGGGGGGGGAAAGGGAGTTAAAAGCTTAAGCATTGAAGCAACAACCTGCACAAAGAGTAATTTGAAAAGTAATCATAGTATCAGGAAGAAGCAGAAGGGAGGATCACAATCAGATAGAAAAGGGAATAAAAAGGGGAGGGAGAAGAAGAGAGGGAAGAGGGAAAGAAAAAGAAGCTACAAAGGACAGAAACAAGATATAGAGGTACAGGAAAAGCATACAAGAATTAAAGGTATAAAACTATTTAAAAGACACAGAGACAATGATTAAAATTTAACTTAAGGAGAGGATTCTGCAAGGGTGCATGGGATAGCATTGTTATATTAGAAAAGGGTTAGAAAATATGTTAGATGATTAAAGTGAAAGAATTTTTTTTTATTGTTGCGTAGTGGAATATTTGTTTGTAAAGAGAATAAGGCTCTCAATGATTTAAAAAGAAAGTTAAAAAAACTGAAAAGAAACATGAAAGATTTTTATCAGTTGACAAGATGAACTAGAATAAGAATAATCACTTTATTGACTACTGTTAATAACTATTGTTTGGTTTTTTATTTAAAGACAGTAATAAGTAAAATATGAAACATAGATGATTAAAGTGAAAGACAACTGATATTACTAGGTAATGTTTGTTAAAAGAAAGAGGAATGTAAAAGATTGTTATTAATATTAATGGCAAAGCTGTATTTGAATAGAATAATTATTCCATTTACTATTGTTATACATATATACACAGATATATATACATATATACTTTTTTCTTTTAAGAATTTAGTGTGTATTTTTAAGAGAATGTACTAAGCAGAATTCAATTGAAAATAGGTATATGTTATAAAACAGAGGTTAGAAAATAAATGTTATAACTGTAAAGGTGTAACTTAAATCTTTAAACAAGACTTGAAAAAACATACAAAGGTATTATATTCCAGAACTAGTAATTAGAGGGGAAAATTTGTTTTATGAGAAAAGATAACTGGTATCTTCAAATAATGCTGCACTCGAAATGAATCACAAAAATGTGAAAATTAAACATCTATCCCCATATAAATCAGACATTCTTATGCCTCATTATATTCTCTCTACAATTCAAATGGCATCTGAATAGGATAATGAAGCATTTGGGGAAAAAGATGCAAGCCAAGAGACCAGTCCCAGAGGCCAAGATGGAGAAGATCTCCACAGCCACCATGGACTTCCCTTTGGTGCTCAGGTAGGTGGGGAGGAAGGTGATCCAAACACTGCAAAAGACCAGCATGCTGAAAGTAATGAACTTGGCTTCATTAAAGCTGTCGGGCAAATTCCTAGCCAAAAAGGCCACTGTGAAACTCACAAGGGCCAGGAAACCCAGATAGGCCAGGACAGCATAAAACATCAAAGCTGAGCCTTCATTACATTCCAAGATGGCCTCTCCTACGAAGGAGTGAAAATCCATGTTGGGAAATGGAGGGGAGGTAACCAGCCAGGTGGCACAAATAATTGCTTGGATCAGGGGACAAGTTAAGACAATGGAGTTGGTCAGTGGTTTTCCTAAGAATTTCCTTGTTCTGTTCCCTGGTTTAGTGGCCATGAAAGCCAAAACCACCATGACAGTTTTTGCAAAGATACAGGAAACTGCAAGGGAAAAGAGAATAGCAAAGGCAGATTGTCGGAAAAGACAAGTGACGTTTCTGGGTTTTCCAATGAAGAGGAAAGAGCAGAGGAAGCAGAGCAGGAGGGAGACCAGGAGAAGGTAGGAGAGATCTCGGTTGTTGGCCTTGATGATCGGTGTATCATGCCATTTAAGGAAAATTGCCAGGACTCCCAATGTGATCGTGGAGAGAGAAAGAGCAAGAAAAACTAAAGTGTACCCCAGAGTCTCTTGATAGGCAAGAAAGTGGATCTTCTTGGAAATGCAGTGGTCTTTGTCCTTGTTGGGGTATTGGTCTTCTGGGCAGGGATAACAGGAAGCTGCATCTGAAATCAAGAATACTTTGAACTTCATGGAATATCAAAAAAAACAAAAGATCCTCCAATATTGATTATCCTGGGGAATAGCTTTATCTGAGACAACAGACTTTCCACCTTTTGGAATCAAGTTCTCTACTTTGCATTTTGCATGGGCTCATTCAGATAATTTTTTTTCAGGGAAGGGCAGGCAGAGTTTGTCAGATGTACCTCCGTCTTCTCCAAGAGGTCTGTCTATCTCCTGGGAGACTGATAGCACTGACAGAAAAACACAGCTGAAAAGCATGAATATGCTGAATAATGTCAGTCTACCAAAAATGACCAGAAAATTGAAATTTG
>NW_020770851.1:0-18065 GCF_900518735.1 Pseudonaja textilis | reverse complement strand
AGGAGGAGGAGGAGGAGGAGGAGGAGGAGGAGGAGGAGGAGGAGGAGTTGTAGTGGTGGTGAAGACATCAGACACAACCTCTCCCCCATTTTTTTATGCTGCTCTTGCATCAGTCTCCAGGAAGATCAAGACCAGTTCACAGGTTCCCGTTACAATCCAACCTAGGAGAAAAGATTGGGAAAGTGAGGAATGAAACCATTCTGGAGGACATCTATGGTGTCCCCCTGACCAACTTGTGCAGGCTGAAGAAGCTGCTTGGACAAGCAGCAAAACGTTTCAAACCAAAAAGGAAAGTAATCCAGTTGACATGACTCAACTTCCAGGTAACTCTACATATGGATGACTGATAATCTTCATGGACATGTTTCCTTTTGTCAGCATCTGTAACTCTCTGGGTGGAATCTGAGTCCAACTCCACGGGAGGCGGGGCGAGGGGAATTCTTAATGATTTTTCCATTTTTGTGTTTTCATCAAGAGCAGCTTCGCTCTCCAAAAGGAATGCTGAATTGCTGGTATGTTGCAACATAGTTCCGGGTTTTTTGTTTTTTTTTCCCCTAGTGAATCATTTTCTCTGTTGAAGACTTCTATGCTTCTTACTTAGAACAGGAAGTGTCAGTTTTCTTTTATTCTAATAAACGTTTCCTTGTAAAAATAAGATTGATCACCATGATGTGTTAGCACTTATTATTACATTGTTTGTCTAATGCTATCTGTTGAGCTACGCATCCAAAACCTCTCTGCATAATTAGTTCAGAAAGACTTTTTTAAAGTACATTTGGAAACTCCACGCCTATAATTTAAATGAGCTGCCCTGCAGAAAGTTCTCAATCTTGTTCAATCCTTTTCAGGTGTTCGAACTCCGCTCCTTCATTTTCATTTTTCAAGACTTAATCATTCTCAAGTCTTCCCATCTGACTTCATAGCCAAGGAGGTTTTATTACAACCAACAAGAATGGAACTCAGAAATTCACGAGAGGACTTCCTTTTTCCTGATCATTCTTTCTTATGACCTTTCTCTAAACCTGTTCCTTTTTTCTCTGAAATCTTCTTAAAGCACGGTAAAAATGAATACAAGACACAAAGTAGACCTTGACTGACACAGAATAAAGTGAAACAATTATTTCCTGAGATTTGGAAACTACACTGTAGACAATTTGGTCCATAATTTCATTTTCCCCGTAGCCACATCAGTCTGCAGTTTAGTGTATATTCTATATATTCCCAAGTATCATCCCCAAGTCAACTATCTCCCACTTCATACCAGCATATTTGAATTCTGTATCTTAACTACATAACTTTGCATTTGTCTCAGCAATATTTCATTCTGTTATTTTCAGGCTATTTTGTAATATATCAAGATTGTTTGGAATTCCCACCCACCGACTTTTAAGGCTCCCACCCGGCTTTTGTTACTTGAAGATTGGTAAACATTTCTTCCACCTCTTTGTCTAGGCCAGAGGTGGGGAACTATGACCCTTTTGTGACTTGTAGACTTCAACTCCCAGAATTCCTGAGCCAGCATGGAATTCTGGGAGCTGGTCAACACATTGTAAAGGTCTCATAATTCCCCACTCCTGGTTTAGGCCAACAGAAAAAAAAAGACTATGAGATTGAGGATTGATCTTTGTGGCGCCAAATTGAAGCTCCAGTTTTATAAGAAATCATTGATAGACACAATATCTAAGTGATTCTCACAACTTTCCCCTCTGTGAATGTTTATTAAGTATAGAAAACTTATTTCTTCTACCTGAAATGGCTCTTGTGAGATCAGATGGCATGAGTCATACATCAAAGCTCTTTTTTCTTTGAACAAAATATTTTAAGACCAGTTAATTGATAGGGAAATTCCATGTAGAAATTACAGCACACAGCTCTGAATCTATTTCAGGCCAGGGCATGAATCTATCATGATGCACAGAGATGTAGTTCACTGCACAAGGCAAATACAAGTGGAGTTCAGTTTTTATGAAAGGAAGGGGAGAGTAAAGAAGGGCATTTTTATTTTGTGGTTGTCTAGAGAAATATTGACATAACACATAAGAAAAATCAAGTGTGCTAGAACTCTGTTTTACAAAAGACTTAATCAGTGCCCATTATCACAACCATCAAGAAAGAGGTAGGGGCTCTTTGTCCTCTGTAATTTTCTGTGGGAATATCCCTGAGAAAAAGGAGGGGGAAGAGCTGAAGCTAGGGCAACAATCAGATAAGAGGCACCTCAGCCCACAGAAGTAATAGAAGCATCTTAGAAGGGATTCCCTGGAAAATAAAGGTAAGGGGACTGTTCCATATTAGCCGGCTTGAAGACCTGCATTCCTATTGGTCCAGAAAAGCCGGACCGTGATTGGACGTCTTAAACACCCCTGATTGGCTTGTATAGGGCTTGCCGCGATTGGCTACAACCAAGCGCGGCAAACTCAAAGAACTGTCATTGGCTGCCTAGCCACGGCTGGCTCTATAAGAAGAGCTGCCGCGCGCTAGGGTTTTTGTCTCAGAATTCTTCCTGTTAAATAAAGAGCTGTTTGTTCACTACTCAAGCCTCGTTCTTATGGGACCCACCGACCATACTTAACAGGGACAGAATGTGCTTCCAGACTTGCAAGATTCTATTGACAGTTTTGATTAAAGAAAAGAATACAATTACGTTTGTTTCCACTTGGAAACCTCTTTTGGACTTTGTGCTTGAACTGGAGGGGAAAAATGAAACTTTGATTTTGGGTTTTGCTGATCAGATAGCTTTGTTGTTACAGAATCACAGTTCTTAACAGCCCTCTCTAAGAGGTTTTACAGAGTCAGCATATTGCCCCCAACAATCTGGGTCCTCATCTTACTGACTTCGGAAGGAGGGAAGGCTGAGTTATCCTTGAGTGGTGAGAATCGAATTGCTGGCAATTGAATTTCAGTAGCTGCTATGGGAGGGACTTTAACTCTTTTTAGTTTTCAGAATGCCTTTCTGAGCACTTATATAGCTGTGAAGATTTTATACATAGGTCTAATACAACATCTGCTTAGTATGTATTTGTTCAACATGCTTAACCAAGTCATTAACTAACATAATGGCTATATTTGCTCCACATATTAAACGTGGTTAGTTTTAATGTGTGGTAGATTTTTTGTGTGGTTTCATGTGGGGTGCAAGCCTTGGTTATTTTAACCCAGGCTAGTTTATGCTTCAATATATTGTGCAATCTAGAAAATGGGCTACTTGTGAAATCAAATTAAGCATGTTGTGTCAATCCAACCATAATGTGATCCCAGCTGCAGAGGTATATATTTCAAGACATACTGATAGCAACAGCACTTAGACTTATATACCACTTCACAGTGCTTCACAGCCCTCTCTAAGCGTTTTATAGAGTCAGCATATTGCCCCCAACAATTGGCTCATTTTACCGACCTCGGAAGGATGGAAGGCTGAGTCAACCTTGAGCCAGTGCGGATCGAACTGCTCACAGCCAGCGGAATTAACCTGCAATACTGCATTCTAACCACTGCACCACAGAATATAAACTTATGTTATTACCTTATTCTATTGCACAAAGGGAGTTGGAAGTCGAAGCTTTTCTTTTTCCTTTCCCACTATCTACATTGCTTCCTTTCTCCCCATTCCTCCTATTTTCCCATTATTTTCATTTTTCTTTTTATTTCTGTATTTTACATTTTGATTTTGATAAACTAATAAAACACTTAAACCCAGACTTGCAGTATTCTGTTATTGTAACTATGTATATTGTACTTAGTTGTACATAGTACAACTTAGTTGTGCATAGTACAACTTATGATAAAATTGCATTAGTAATAAAATTGCATCATAAATTTGGCTTCTATCTGGACTATTTTGAAGTGCTGACATCCTATGAGAAATATTTAATTTTATACGCCAATAATATATATACCAAAATTTATTTTCCACAGATAAATTAATCCTAAAGTATTATGGAATCTCCAGCTCCAGTGAAGAGAGGAGTGAAAAGACTTGCGAGTTTAGACTCCTTGCGTGGCTGAGTCAACCTTGAGCTGGTGAGAATCGAAATTCTGACAGTTGGCAGAATTAGACTGCAATAATGCATTCTAACCACTGTGCCACTACAGCTCTACATTCATTCATTTTTGTTAATATCTACTCAGTTATAGAATCCTTTCTGTGCAAAGCCTACCATGACACCAAACAAAACTATACAAAAATAAACATTTCAACAGCAGGAACTGGAACTAAAGATGATTTTCTTTTTTAAAACCAGATATTTAAAATTCATGAAGTATATGGATAATACCAGAAATGGTACTATTTGCAGAGAAAGCATTTTATAAGGGAATAAGCTAGGCTTTTTCAAGTTAGCTCAACTGTTGTTGAATTCATGAACATAACCATGTAGCATATGCTTAGCAACAGTACAAAAGCAGTTTACAATTGCCCTTTTGCTGGATTTTAAAAACTTCCTAGTTTAGTTTACATCAGTGGTTCTTAAGTTGTAGACCGTGGACCTCTCTTGACTTCATCGTAGGGGGTCTGAGAAGGCTTGAGGAAATATTATGATTTAAATCTTGAGTTAAGTTTTGGGGGTCCTGGCCATGGTCCATGGACACAAAAGCTATTTAAAGGGGCTCTGTGATGAAGAAATGGTTGACAACCATGGTCTACCTCAGGGGTCAGCAACCCACAGCTCTGGAGCCACATGTGGCTCTTTCATCCCTCAGCTGCAGCTCCATCACTCAAAATGTGTGTCACAACTGCCAATGTATGACACCTGCCGGCGCATGATTTATTGAGCTTTTTGACCCCAGTAGGCCAACCATGAATAAATCCAAGAAAATAAAAGCTTCAGAAGAAAACAGAATGTTTAATTCAAGTACAGATGCTAGTTTTGTGGCCACTCAGGAAATAGTCAAGCATGGGAAGGGTTTTGTGACTCCTGGTGTTTTCTGTGGGAAACAGCTCCAAATGGCTCTGAGTATTTAAGATTGCTGACCCCTGGTCTACATCACTGGAGATCTTCCATCTTTGTACATAGATTCTGAGCCCAGACACGATCCTGTAATCAGACACTGCCCCCTGCTGAAACATGATCAATGTGCCACCAGCAAAAGTTTTGTGGAGGTTATTTTGTTTGCCTACACACCACACTATCATACTTCAATTAGAAGAAGTCCTTTGTGAATTGTGTAATGTCTTATGTTCTGGTAAAGCAGTGATATTGCAATTGACAAAGAACGCCTGAGGTAGCAAAGTGTAATTTTTGAAGGACGTTTGTCCGCTGTATCAACTAGTCCTGTTGCTGATGTTATGCATGCCGAAATATGCCATGTCAACATAAACAGTCCAATCTGATCACATAGTGTCATCTGGAAAACAAAACAAAAGTTTTTCTTTTCAGATAGAGGACTGAAAAAAATGGGAATGTGAGGTCCATTCCCCAAAGAACCATCTGTTGAATCAGTCCTACTACATAAGAGTAGCAGAGTTGCTTGATCATGAAATGGGTAGCATATAAATTTAATAATTAAAAAAATTAACACAACTGTGGCTTTTATCTGAAAAGCCTTACATTTTGATAAGCATTTTAAAGATTACCTCTTTTAATCTTCTGGATGGCTCAATTTTCTCTCAATTAGTTCATTAATTTTATCAACTGCATCATAATATTTAAGTTCTTTCAGACTGGTGGTTAAAGTCTGAAGAGAACCTTTTATCCCATGCATTTCGTGCCAACGTTCCAGTAATTTTATTTTTTGTTCAGAAGAATCGTGTACATTGTCATGGGAGATCTCATCGATTTGAGCTGTACAAATACCCAATTTCCGAACAAGCTTTCTGACTTGGTTCACTTCCATATTACATACAATTTCAGGAATGTGAGGCTTCCAGTTAATATCTGCAAAGGAAAATAAGAACAGCATGCAATTATGATAATCAATGATGTACAAATGAGTAAAAACATTGTCTTCAATCAATTTTAAGTGTGATCCATAGACATAAGGAAGTGAAAAGACATCACTCTAACAACCAAGGTATTTATGGCTATATATTTAGCTAAATTTAAACAAAAATGGTTCCCAAACATAGAATGTATCACACAGCATAGCCAATATAATCTCTTACAGTTTAGCTTCTAAGGGGTTCTAAATGTCTACAAATATTGCAAATTAGCAGACATAGAAAAAGGAGAAGTTAGAAAACTATTCAGGTTTTTTTTAATGTTCTTCTTTTCTCTTTCTCTACTTGTGGTATTTTAATCCTTGTTAAATTTGCTCCATTAGTCTATTTTTCTTTTTATTATCACAGAGAGAGAGAGAGAATGAGAACAAAAGCACGGGTGTCAAACTGGCAGGCTGCGGGCCAGACATTTCACATGCAGGCCACGTCCACCCCGGCTCTGCAGAGGGGAAAAAATGTTGTGATACATCATGTGACACCAAGAGTTTGACACCTGTGACATAGAGTATAAATACAGTGGAGATGTTAACATTAATTAATATTAAAACTTGTATAGATAACAAACACTTTTGGGGCAGGGAAGAAGAATGTATTGTTAAGGCCATGATTTTTGCAAATGTAACATATAGCTGTTGAAACTAGACCATGAGGAAAGATGAACAATAGTAGCAGCAACAAAGCTAATGCTGGAGAAAATGGGTAATAAAGCTATAAAACAAAAGCTTAAATATTTTCCAAAAACCCAATGCAAGCTAATAATTATTAGAGAAGACCCAACAGCAGTTTTTAAAATACCCAATAAAGGACAGTAGCTAGATACTGTCACTGACGGCTGAAGAATGAGCTTAAAAGAATTCAAAGCAGTCTCTGACAGAAATACTTTTGAAATAATGTTTATCAGCTAATGAAGTATCAGAGGCAACTGAATAATAGAATATTTGCAGCAAAGGCCTAGATATAGCATTCCCATGTGTTCAATAAATAACATTGTGCAAGATTACAAACTTGAAAGCTATATTGGATGCGACTTTCTGTGCAGCTTTCTTTCTAGATCTGATCTGGAAATGAGAATGGCATTTAGCAAGACAATGTCAGTGAAAGGAGAGAAAATTTTGATAATCTTTGCTGAGCTGCAAAATGGGTATTAGATGCTGCATGTGGTTCATACTTTGCTCAGTGGGATAGTTGAGAGGAAGCAAATGCTTTATCTGGAGCAAATTCTAGAGCCTAGAACATTAAGAATACCAAGAAGAGTAGCCATGTCCATGGAAGAACTGCAATGTCAAATTTAGCAAGCCAGCCAATTCATTTAGGGCTCGGAAGGACTTCTCCCTTGGGTTCATCTGGTCCCAAGTTGTAAATTATATTAGAAGGTCACCACAAGCCATGTATTAATTGAACTTGGAAAGAAAGTGGAAACCAATTAATGCTAGAGTTATTTGCCTCTATCAAGCTAGAATAGCAAACTTGGATTGGAAAAAATCAATAGAATCGTGAGATTCTAGCAAAGCATTACTAGACCTTTAGCCCTAGTCAAGTTAAGTGGGACGAACAACCCAATTACTACATTTTGCATCAATGAAAGACCATTCAGTACAGAGCAAATGTTAACAGAATAGAATAGAAGTAGAGTAGAATGCCACTCTGTACAGTATAATACAATATGATACAATATAATACTTTATTTGCCTAAGTGTGATTGGACACACAAGGATTTGTCTCTTGTGTAGAAACTCTCACTGTGCATGCAAAACAACAGGTAGAATGACATAACTGAGCTGTTACTATAGCCCAATAAAGCCCAAGCAGAGAAGCATATAAATATATATATATATATATATAATGCAACGATTGTGTTTTAGTTTTTTACGTACCTGGATACTCAATTTTCTTAAGTTCCTAAAAGGAAACAATTAAAAAAAGATGAACCAAATTCACACCACCAAGCTTTGCTTTCTTTTTTTTTCAATATTTAATTTTTATTAAAACTTTTAAACCAGAAAATTGAAGCTAACATAAATTAATAGAAAGTCAGGAAGAAGAAATCAAAGAAAAGGGGAAAGGTGCAAGAAAAGGAAAAAGGTTAAAGAAAAACAGACAAGAAAGAATATGAAGAAGCATCTTCCAATATTCCTTAGTGCAAATTCTGTAAAGCAAATGGCACTTTTTATTAACACGAGGCAAAATATACCTTTTGCTCCCAAACGGTGAAGCTTCTTATCATATCTAAAGAACACTTCAGCAAAAGCAGCATATATGGATTGAATTTGATTTTATTCTTTGTAATAAAGGAGATGGGTCCTGATGTAACCAAACATTATCAAATAAGGGATGGCTTTGAATTCACAGGAAATTGAAAACATTTAACAATTATACTTCATTCCCATCCATTTCATCAGATTTCCACATGTGTGTTTATTGGCCTGTACCCATTATGTTCAACTGATGACTTCTCTTTTTAATCAAATTAATTTTCAATTTGTGGCGAGGAAAGTAAATAAGCAACAAGAATCTCTACAGACGGGAACAGTTTATTGAAACAAGTACTAGTTTACATTCAGGAATAATTTTAAGTCAGGACTGTCCCAGCAGAGACAAAATGTCTGAAGTTAAGGTCTCTATTTTGTTTTCTGGCATCCTATTTTATGCATGCACACATCTCTTACCCATAAGTAAATGAGGTTACTAATGCACAAGTAAATGAGAAACAAAATTCAAAATAATAACTATGGCCTTAAAATGTCACATCATTGAACAAAACAAGCAGCAAAGTTAAAAAAACAAACTCATTGCTTAAATACATAAATAAACACACAAATAAAAAACAAATACATACATACATACATATACATACATACATACAGGCATACAGGCATAGTAGGTACAGTATGTAGTTCAAAATTTTCTCAATGTCTGACAGAACCCATTCTTTTCTTGACAAAGAAAAGGGTATTACAGTTTTGGGATGTGTATGGAGACCCATGTTATTTTTATGGGGCACTTAGATAGCATGGTCATAGCAATGATTTTGACTTTTTGACCCTTCAGTAGATGTCCCTGCACAGATGATCATTTCTACTAAGCGGGTCTCATACCTTACCTCAAGGATTAGTAAGGATATCTGGAGGAAACCTCCTCCCCAAACCACTGGGCAATTTAAAGATAAGAACCACAAGGAAGCATTAGCAGTGGAAAAACACTATTACTATCATTAGGAGCTCGACAGAAACTTTTATGTACTTGTTGGTTCAATGCCTTGGGTTAGTCTCTATCACCCTTCTTAGTTCTCTGGATTACTTCAAAAAAGGAGACTCACATATGATTCATCGTTAGGGCCCTTTTGATTTCGCTTCCTTTGAATTCTGTACCCTGGACCTACAAAGGAACACAAAGAATTATTTTCTAGACAGTCCTCAAATAACCAGAAATGGCATATTAGGAATGTGCTTATATTAAGTATGAAATGCAGTAATTTCATGTGAAATTTCTGGAATTTATGATGACTGGATTTCTTAAACTTACTTTTAATTTACTTCTATTTGACACCTTAAAATGGCAGGATGCTCAAAAAGGATGTTGGAAGAGGCACCCAAACATAGAACTGAGATGGTGTATATGGCACTGGGATCTCAAGTTGCCAGTGCCTGACAAGGAGCTTATGGTTGACTCCTATTTTTTAGGGATGTTGTCTGTATCTAATTCCATCTTTTATTTAATGCACAAGCTACAAAATCTGGTTGGTGTAGTCTTGACACAATAAAGGTATACAAACATGAGAGCTGGTAGAATAGGAGCAACAAGTATCTGACCCAAATTTTGCCTTCAAGCAAATATCTGCTGCCACATATGGGTGCTGGTATACTTTGTTACCAGGCAGTGACAGTCTGCCATGAGCTTTGGCGAGGGTGGATGGGAAGGAGAATTCTTGAGGGAAAGAGAAAGTAACTGCTGTATCTGCCTGAGACACTGCTTCAAAGTCACCGGGCTGGGAGAAGAAGGCAGCTGAATACCAACTTATGCTTGAAGTGGTTGAACCTGATTGGTTACGGGGTGGATCAGCGATAGGAGACAGTTAAGGGAAGGAAATGTTGAACTTCGGGATTTGGGCATGCAATTCTCAGTTCTGGCATACTGCAATACACTTGACTACTAATAAAATTAAAATCTTTCTCAACAAATGGAGCCAAGGATCATTTCTATTTAGAGGATAAAGTGCAGGCAGATCTGACAGTTGATTCAAATGCTGCCATGATAAATCTTCTATTCATTCCATAAGGGACCATACTTTTAAATCAGGTGATGCCAAAGGATAGGATAAAGCGAGTAGACAATATTCTTGGATTCCCTTCAATTTGCTGTCCAAGATAAGAATTTTTTCTCTACCTTAAAGAAGAACCTTGACTTCCAAAATTGTTGAAACAATTGGATTTTAAATGTAGGATGAAAGCTTTGGGAGATAGTTGTTCCTCTGCATATTTGCTGACTTAAAATAATAATAAAATTTATATTGCATTTTTTAAAGGAAAGTGATATCCACTTACAACAGCACCACCATAAAATCAGTCCCACAATCACTGCAAGAAGCAGAATTAACCAAAGCCATCGCAAATCGTCTGTGAAGAAGAATATTGAATAACATCACATTTTCCAATCCATATGGGTCAATGTGCAGGTTTTTGAATCTGTTCTGTTAAACAAAGCAACAAATGCAGTGCTAAAAATGGAAACAGAAACCACACCTGGCAGAATTGTCAACATTCCTTTGAATGAAACAGAATACAGGTAGCCCTTGACTTACAGAGAGAATTTGGGGCCAGAATTTCTGTTGCTAAGCAAGGGGGTTGTAAAATGAATTGATCAGTTTTGCATTAAGCAAAACACTGAAGTTGTTAAAGGAATCATGTAGACGTTAAGCAAAGCTGGTTTTGCCCATTGACTTTGCTTGTCAGAAGCCATCTGGGAGAGTCACAAATGGCAGTCATATGAATCTGAGAGGCTGCTGCCAAGTGCCCAAATTTTGATCATGTGACTGTGGGCATGTTATGCTGGTTGTAAGTACGAGGACTGGTCATAACTCACCTTTTTCGGTGCTATTGTAAGTTCGAACAGCCACTTGTCAAGGTTCTAAGTCAAGGACTAATGGTATAATTAATTACCCATTTATACTACCATTTCAAACCATGAGCATTTGCTAATCCCATGCTGATGTCCAATTATGTGCTGAACAGACATATAGTAGTGATAGTATACATTCTATAGCAGGGGTGTCAAACTTGATTTCATCTAGGGTTGTGTTTGACCTCAGGGAGCTGGGGTGGGCATGGTCAGGGTGGGCATGGCCAGCTCGACGTCACTTATGTTGGGGGTACTTGTGGTGGCCTGAGTGCTCTTCCAGAGAAAATGGGTTCCCAAGCTCCATTTTTGGCTGCAACAGTGGCCCTTCCGAGCTCCATTTTCACTGGCAGAGGCACCGTGGGCCAATCCTTCACTGCTTGCAGGCCAGACCTAAGCAACCCAAGGGCTGGTTCCAGCCCCCAGGCCTTGATTTTGACACTCCTGTTCTATAGGTAAGATCTCTTTTGACTTGAACTAATTTTTGATGATTCATAGGCATATCCTAGATAGTTATAATGTTGTTCAAACTCTATAGACATACTCAAACTCTTTGGAAGATGAAGCAAGTTTGACAGTGATTCTTCTGACAATTGGCCAAGTATCTGCAAAATCCAGATACTTAGTGAAATCCAAATTTGGGCGTTCATCACCTTGACAAGCGACTGTTCGAACTTACAATAGCACTGAAAAAGGTGAGTTATGACCAGCCCTCGTACTTACAACCATGGAAAGAGTCATGGAAAGAGTCATTTAACTCTTAATAGATTTTAAATTGTTTCAAAAATGAGTACTAGGTCAAAACTGTTTGCTTCCATTCGATTCACCCAGGCTGAATATTCAGCAAAAATAATGAGGGGCCAAATTTCTGCAATTGTCAATGATCAGAAGAGGAATCAAAGGCAGGTGAGATGGAGGTTGAACCTCAATAAACATTTATTTATGCAAAGTGTTATTCAACGCTTACTGATATTGAAGAGTGGGTTTGATGCCTTCTGGGAAAGATTGATAAAGGACCCAGGCTTCCATCCAAAGAGAAGAGGCAGCACAACAATTGATCAATTCTGCCTTCGCCTCACTGCCTGGTCATTCCAGTGGTCTTTAGTGGGAAGCCATGTTGGAAGGCATCCCTGTCTTCAGACTGGCAGAAGTCTATCCAACACCAGGTTTAATCCAGCACAAGATTAGATCCAACCATATTATTCAATTTTAGAGACAAACTGATTTTGGACTCCATTACTTTCCTGGTCCCCTTTGCTTGCTAAGTAGATGAACTGAAAGGAAGTAACAGCAGAGAAAGTGCTTTGGGCAGACTAGCTGTTAAGAGTTTCAATGAGCTGAAACATGGCCTTGCATACGTTCAAATTAGGTTCTTTCCCATGGGCTTCAACAGGGAGGAGTATCAAACAAACTCAAGATGAAAGTTACAATCATTAATCAAAGACCCATCACATGAATCACAAAAAGAGGTGAGGTTTCCGTCATGGTAGTTGTGCTGCCACAACCTCCTCAGTTACCCCTTATATCCCTTCCTTTCTGGAGCATTAATTAAACATTGTTCATTAATCAAATCAAGTTACCTTTTGCGCTATCTTTTTTTCCACAAACCGTGTTTTGTGTTGGGGTGCAGTCTTTTTCAATGATCCCGTTTTCACACCTTCAAATAAAAAAGTGAATAATAATGAAGAGGTCCAAACAGAGAAAGCTTTTCATCTGATCCAATGCTTCCTTCTTGAATTTTGCTGTATTCTGCAGTCTTGATGGATCAAATTGGTGAGAGGTACAATGAAATGCCTGCTGACAAGGAAGGTTCCCACAATCTCCCACAATGTGAATATATGAAGAAAAGAAAGTGAAGACTGTACACTCTGCTTGTGTTTGCCTTCTCAGCTTAAAAAAAAGGTTCTGAGCATCCAAAATCAACCTTAGGATTTGGCTTATCCTGTCAGTTGCTGATATGAGTCAAGAGATTTGGTGGTGTATAAATTCAATAAATAGATAAGTAACGTTTATTTATAAAAGTTACATCAGAGCCTTTGCCATAAAAATGTTACATTTAAATTTACAAGAAGGAACTTGCAACACTCAGAGAAGAGGCATGTGATAACCCATGACTATTAAAGATGCTGAGCTTGTCAGCTGGAAAGCTGACAGTCCGGATTTGAGACCCGAGTGCTGCATAAGAAATGGAAGTGAATTCCCATTTCTTGCTCCAGCTCCTGCCCACCTAGTGGGTTTGAAAGAATGGAAGTGCAAGTAGATAAATAGGTATCACTTTGGTAGGAAAGTAACAAAATTCTATGTCCATCAGCATATAATCATGCTGGTCACAGGACCGCTGACATTCTTCAAAAAATGCTGGCTCCTTTGGCTAAGAAATGGAGATGAGCAACTTCTTCGCAACCCAGAGTCAGATTTTATGTCACGGATAAGATCAGGTGACATATCTGGAATTTCCCAAAATGGAACCATTCCAGGTTTCACATGATAAAAGAAAAGAGGAAAATTCAGATTATGCCAATGGGAAATCTTGTCAGATTTTACAATGATACAATTGAATTTGTACATTGAATAATATGAATCAGAAAACTGATTCCAATTTGATTTAAAACTTCAAACTGAAACATGACATTGGTTTGATTTGATTCTGACTGCTGATTTGGTTTAGGAAAATATGCCTTTGTGTCTGTGCAGAGGTGTCTCACTCAATCCATCAATTAGAATAAATTTTCTCCAGTTCAATCACCTGGTTCTTTTTAATGAAGTTGTCTTGCACTTTAATCTCCATCATAACTATTTGCACAGCTGTAGATATGGGAAGTCCTTATGATCCCTTGGAAGTTACAAAGGTGCTGAAAAAACTGATTTATGATTGGTCCTTGAATTTGACTGTTCAGTGCCCCATGGTCATGTAATCAAAATTTGGCAACCAGCATGCATTTAGGGCATTTGCAATGTCCTGAGGTCACATGAATTCCTTTTACAATCTTCCCAGAAAGCTTCTAACAGACAAAGTCAATGGGGGGAGCTGGATTTGCTTAACAATTTTGTGATTTGCTTAACAATTTTGTGATTTGCTTAACAATTTTGTGATTTGCTTAAGTATTTCAGCAAAAAAGTCATAAGCTAGGCATGACTCGCTGAATGTGAGCACTTAGAAATAGAAGTTTCAGTCATATTTGTGGCCATATGTGAGAACTACCTAAATAACCTTTTTTCAAACAACAATTCAACAACCCCAAACCACAGACTCGCCTGAAATAGTAAAATACATGACACAAAAGTGAGATTAATTCTCAACCATAATGCGCCTCCTGGTGTTTGATAAGTTATTGTGCATCTTCTGTCCCAGAGGTAATGACAGATTGAAGGAGGCATCTCACAGAATCTCATAAAGTCTACTGTTCTTGGGGATTTAGAAAAGACATTAACATTTAAGATTTAGAGAAAGTAAAGCAGTAGTTATGAGAGAGACAGAGTGAGAGGGAGGGAGGGAGGGAGAGAGAGAGAGAGAGGCACTAGTGTTATACAGTGGAGTTGAAGAATTCCAATACGGAGAGTATTAGATGGTTATTTTATACCATGTACACTAGTCTAATGTAATAGAAGATGCTGAAGGAAAACCGAGTTATTCACCTTATCAGAAATGCCTATAGAAGTAGAAGGTCTTAGTCAGAAAAAGTACCTAGGGCCATCTACCTATCTTACAATCTTCCCATGTGGATAATACATATATCTGAGAGTATAATTATTATAGGAAGTTACTTTTATATGGCTATGGCTTAATTTTCATGACTTGCAAGTACATCTTAATGCTTCAAACATTTAATTTTGTTCAAGTTCTGATTTCTTGATATAATTTTTTTTTTATCATATGACTATGGAAATACTGCAAAGGCCAGAAGTGTGGGGCCTGGTTCTACAAATACTTGTTCAGCTTTTTTGGAAGTCTGAATAATTGTGCTAAATGTGTGGATATCAAAATCCCTCACCCATCTGCTTCAGTCTGTGGAGATTCTCAGTCATCCAGGTCATAGTTGTCTCAACGATGCTTTTTCAAAAGGCAACTGGACTGTGTTTTTCCTTGAGGAAAAAGAAAATGTTTTGCTTCTCATCCAAGAAATTTCATCAGTTCTGGCGCGATGGTGGGGGTGATGGAAGGATGGATGGGGTGGAGTTAGAAGGATCATGTTTCTTTGCAGTCATCTGGTCATTATGTCAGCTTTGGAAGGCATATTAGCACCAGAAGCTTCCACGCTGCCATCTTCTTGAGCGTGGGAAGATGGGAGGGGGGAATTTCATGGAATGTATGTGGTTAGATACAATAATAGCATTCTTCTTTAGAATCAAGGTCATGTAGTTCCTGCACCTGGCTGAGGAGTAGTAGAAGGGACGTCTCAAGTTGGGAAGGATGGTGATTGGGGCATGTGAATGCAATGAGGAATGCAGGGGGTGGATTTGTAATATTTTATTTATTGGAGGGAAACCCGGGACTTTCAGATTTGGGATTTCCCAGATGTGCCAGTTTATTACTCTAATAAAAGGGAACTTTGAGAAAATGTCTGGTTCGGAGTTATCTGTTAGAGTGGAGTTTTTCTGGAATACTGACACATTAGCTGAGAGCTCTTGAGGCCACTTGGGGATTTATCCGTGCACTCAAGGTCACTTATATCAGAGTGCAAATGGGGGTGGAATCTTTTGAAACTGCTGGAAGGATTGGAAGCAGCCCTCTCTCAACAGGAGAAGGCATAAAACACTACCTATCTCCTGTCTACCACACAGTCCTTTCAGCAGTTCCAGGAAGATTCCAACTAATCCTTCCCTCACCATTTTGCCAGAACCAATGAAGCTTCTTGGATGAGAAGCGAAACATCTTCTTCCTAAAGGAAAAGAAAAACACCGCCCAGTGCCTTTTGAAAAAGCATCTTTGAGGCATCTGCTTGAGTTTCCTTACTATTTCCCTTTTCTTCCTCTAATGATTACAGGCAGCTAGAGGTCATCCTCCACATTTCCATTTCCTTGTCTACTGGTGCTTCCTGCCCCTCCCTCCCAAATATTTTCAGGTTTCATAGCCCTCCCTCCTTCAGCCTGAGAAATGCAAGGGATGAAGAAGATCTCCATCTCTTCGGAAGCTTATAGATTTCCTCTGGTATTCCTACCTACCTCTTCCTGATTGAATAAGATCCTTACTATCCTCACCTGATTGAACAGATTCTTCCCAATATCAAAGCCTGATAGAGAATAGCCAAATTTCCATTGACTCAGAAAGGGGAAAAGAAATGGTTTAGAGATTAAATCCTGGGGGGAGACACACAATTATGGAATATGTGTGAGTGTTATGTGGATGTGACATGTCCATCTATCACGGGGTGTCAAATTGGTGGCACACAGGCCAGATGTATCACACACATGCCATACCCACCCCAGCTCTGCCAGAGGGGAAAAAAAGTCATCATACGTGACGTGGTGAGTTTGACACCCGTGATCTATCAGATTGATTTCTGAGTTCTGCAATAAGAAATCTTTCTAGGACTTCTTGTTTGCAATAAGCAAAACAAGAGGTGAACCTTCAGGTAGGTTGAACAGAGATAAATTGTCACATCTGAACTGAAATATATGAGTATCTAGTTTTGTCACACTTCGTAGGTGTACTTACTGATCACATTTCTCACAGTGGCGGCACGGCTTAGGAGAATTGCAAAAGAAACCAATCCTACACCTACATTGTACATTCTGGGTGATGGTACAGTTTTTTTCAGTTTCCATCCCTAAAATAAATGGAAATATTTTGTTATTCAAATATTTTTTTTTAAAAAAAACCATTTTTAAATGCCTGCCAAGCTTTGAAGACCACGCACCCTCTCAAGGAAAATAATACTCTTCTTCAAATTCATGAAAGAATTTCAAACAAAAGACATAAGGTTATTCTTTGCACATCCACTGGCTGTGTAAAATGTAATAGATGTTTGACTGAACATTCAGAGAAACTCTTAAATCCAAAACATGTCATCCACAAAGCCAATCTCGACTTGAAAACATGCCTGTGTGTTTGGAAAAATATCTCATGAAGGTCCTTTAACTCTGTACTTCCTGCATCAAACCAGGGCTTGAACAAAGTGGTTTTCAAATTGGTCTCCAATTCTGGGATTGTCAGGTTTTTAAAAAATGCTAAAGTCTGCACCAAACATCAGACTGTATTTCTTTCCAGCTATCATACATCAGTACACAAACCAGAGGTGGTATTCAGCAGGTTCTGACCAGTTCTGGAGAACCTGTAGTGGATATTTTGAATAGTTTGGAGAACCGGCAAATACCACCTCTGACTGGCCCCGCCCCCATCTATTCTCTGCCTCCTGAGTCCCAGATGATTGGCTGGGTCTTCTTTTGTTGCCCCAGACAGGAGAACGGAGCTGGAAAGTAGGTTAATGGGGTAGGGAGGGAATGGGGATTTTGCAGTATCCTTCCCCTGCCACACCTACAGAACCGGTGATAAAATTATTTTGAATCCCACCACTGACACAAACATGCTTACAGGTTTTTAAGTTGTATTCAGAACAATCTATTTTGCTGTTGGTGTTCACAGATATTGGCAGCTTGTGAGGGCCAAATGAACTAAATATCCTTTTCTCTTGTGTGAAATACATTGAGATCGAAATAACATATTGTTGATCATACATACCATGTTCTGCATCACAGTAATTACATCGTAGGCAAGTAGACATATAATTGTCTTTATCCATATAATCTTTACCCTCAGTGCAAAGTTTGCAATTGGTTTTAGGATTCCTTGTGCAATCTGATGATTTGGCAACAGAACCTGTAAAAGAAAATGCTTCAGAAAAGGCCAGTAAAATCCTTCTGATTAGGAACACGGCAAATTTTGGCCTGGGGAGACATTTGAAACATGGAGAACATCCTGTAAGAATTTTCATAGATTAGTTACTGTGAAATCCATAGGTAACTACAAATGGTACTGTTATGTCCTGAGGACTCAAGGAGTTCTCACTCAGGTCCACTCACT
>NW_020770850.1:0-18066 GCF_900518735.1 Pseudonaja textilis | reverse complement strand
AGGAGGAGGAGGAGGAGGAGGAGGAGGAGGAGGAGGAGGAGGAGGAGTTGTAGTGGTGGTGAAGACATCAGACACAACCTCTCCCCCATTTTTTTATGCTGCTCTTGCATCAGTCTCCAGGAAGATCAAGACCAGTTCACAGGTTCCCGTTACAATCCAACCTAGGAGAAAAGATTGGGAAAGTGAGGAATGAAACCATTCTGGAGGACATCTATGGTGTCCCCCTGACCAACTTGTGCAGGCTGAAGAAGCTGCTTGGACAAGCAGCAAAACGTTTCAAACCAAAAAGGAAAGTAATCCAGTTGACATGACTCAACTTCCAGGTAACTCTACATATGGATGACTGATAATCTTCATGGACATGTTTCCTTTTGTCAGCATCTGTAACTCTCTGGGTGGAATCTGAGTCCAACTCCACGGGAGGCGGGGCGAGGGGAATTCTTAATGATTTTTCCATTTTTGTGTTTTCATCAAGAGCAGCTTCGCTCTCCAAAAGGAATGCTGAATTGCTGGTATGTTGCAACATAGTTCCGGGTTTTTTGTTTTTTTTTCCCCTAGTGAATCATTTTCTCTGTTGAAGACTTCTATGCTTCTTACTTAGAACAGGAAGTGTCAGTTTTCTTTTATTCTAATAAACGTTTCCTTGTAAAAATAAGATTGATCACCATGATGTGTTAGCACTTATTATTACATTGTTTGTCTAATGCTATCTGTTGAGCTACGCATCCAAAACCTCTCTGCATAATTAGTTCAGAAAGACTTTTTTAAAGTACATTTGGAAACTCCACGCCTATAATTTAAATGAGCTGCCCTGCAGAAAGTTCTCAATCTTGTTCAATCCTTTTCAGGTGTTCGAACTCCGCTCCTTCATTTTCATTTTTCAAGACTTAATCATTCTCAAGTCTTCCCATCTGACTTCATAGCCAAGGAGGTTTTATTACAACCAACAAGAATGGAACTCAGAAATTCACGAGAGGACTTCCTTTTTCCTGATCATTCTTTCTTATGACCTTTCTCTAAACCTGTTCCTTTTTTCTCTGAAATCTTCTTAAAGCACGGTAAAAATGAATACAAGACACAAAGTAGACCTTGACTGACACAGAATAAAGTGAAACAATTATTTCCTGAGATTTGGAAACTACACTGTAGACAATTTGGTCCATAATTTCATTTTCCCCGTAGCCACATCAGTCTGCAGTTTAGTGTATATTCTATATATTCCCAAGTATCATCCCCAAGTCAACTATCTCCCACTTCATACCAGCATATTTGAATTCTGTATCTTAACTACATAACTTTGCATTTGTCTCAGCAATATTTCATTCTGTTATTTTCAGGCTATTTTGTAATATATCAAGATTGTTTGGAATTCCCACCCACCGACTTTTAAGGCTCCCACCCGGCTTTTGTTACTTGAAGATTGGTAAACATTTCTTCCACCTCTTTGTCTAGGCCAGAGGTGGGGAACTATGACCCTTTTGTGACTTGTAGACTTCAACTCCCAGAATTCCTGAGCCAGCATGGAATTCTGGGAGCTGGTCAACACATTGTAAAGGTCTCATAATTCCCCACTCCTGGTTTAGGCCAACAGAAAAAAAAAGACTATGAGATTGAGGATTGATCTTTGTGGCGCCAAATTGAAGCTCCAGTTTTATAAGAAATCATTGATAGACACAATATCTAAGTGATTCTCACAACTTTCCCCTCTGTGAATGTTTATTAAGTATAGAAAACTTATTTCTTCTACCTGAAATGGCTCTTGTGAGATCAGATGGCATGAGTCATACATCAAAGCTCTTTTTTCTTTGAACAAAATATTTTAAGACCAGTTAATTGATAGGGAAATTCCATGTAGAAATTACAGCACACAGCTCTGAATCTATTTCAGGCCAGGGCATGAATCTATCATGATGCACAGAGATGTAGTTCACTGCACAAGGCAAATACAAGTGGAGTTCAGTTTTTATGAAAGGAAGGGGAGAGTAAAGAAGGGCATTTTTATTTTGTGGTTGTCTAGAGAAATATTGACATAACACATAAGAAAAATCAAGTGTGCTAGAACTCTGTTTTACAAAAGACTTAATCAGTGCCCATTATCACAACCATCAAGAAAGAGGTAGGGGCTCTTTGTCCTCTGTAATTTTCTGTGGGAATATCCCTGAGAAAAAGGAGGGGGAAGAGCTGAAGCTAGGGCAACAATCAGATAAGAGGCACCTCAGCCCACAGAAGTAATAGAAGCATCTTAGAAGGGATTCCCTGGAAAATAAAGGTAAGGGGACTGTTCCATATTAGCCGGCTTGAAGACCTGCATTCCTATTGGTCCAGAAAAGCCGGACCGTGATTGGACGTCTTAAACACCCCTGATTGGCTTGTATAGGGCTTGCCGCGATTGGCTACAACCAAGCGCGGCAAACTCAAAGAACTGTCATTGGCTGCCTAGCCACGGCTGGCTCTATAAGAAGAGCTGCCGCGCGCTAGGGTTTTTGTCTCAGAATTCTTCCTGTTAAATAAAGAGCTGTTTGTTCACTACTCAAGCCTCGTTCTTATGGGACCCACCGACCATACTTAACAGGGACAGAATGTGCTTCCAGACTTGCAAGATTCTATTGACAGTTTTGATTAAAGAAAAGAATACAATTACGTTTGTTTCCACTTGGAAACCTCTTTTGGACTTTGTGCTTGAACTGGAGGGGAAAAATGAAACTTTGATTTTGGGTTTTGCTGATCAGATAGCTTTGTTGTTACAGAATCACAGTTCTTAACAGCCCTCTCTAAGAGGTTTTACAGAGTCAGCATATTGCCCCCAACAATCTGGGTCCTCATCTTACTGACTTCGGAAGGAGGGAAGGCTGAGTTATCCTTGAGTGGTGAGAATCGAATTGCTGGCAATTGAATTTCAGTAGCTGCTATGGGAGGGACTTTAACTCTTTTTAGTTTTCAGAATGCCTTTCTGAGCACTTATATAGCTGTGAAGATTTTATACATAGGTCTAATACAACATCTGCTTAGTATGTATTTGTTCAACATGCTTAACCAAGTCATTAACTAACATAATGGCTATATTTGCTCCACATATTAAACGTGGTTAGTTTTAATGTGTGGTAGATTTTTTGTGTGGTTTCATGTGGGGTGCAAGCCTTGGTTATTTTAACCCAGGCTAGTTTATGCTTCAATATATTGTGCAATCTAGAAAATGGGCTACTTGTGAAATCAAATTAAGCATGTTGTGTCAATCCAACCATAATGTGATCCCAGCTGCAGAGGTATATATTTCAAGACATACTGATAGCAACAGCACTTAGACTTATATACCACTTCACAGTGCTTCACAGCCCTCTCTAAGCGTTTTATAGAGTCAGCATATTGCCCCCAACAATTGGCTCATTTTACCGACCTCGGAAGGATGGAAGGCTGAGTCAACCTTGAGCCAGTGCGGATCGAACTGCTCACAGCCAGCGGAATTAACCTGCAATACTGCATTCTAACCACTGCACCACAGAATATAAACTTATGTTATTACCTTATTCTATTGCACAAAGGGAGTTGGAAGTCGAAGCTTTTCTTTTTCCTTTCCCACTATCTACATTGCTTCCTTTCTCCCCATTCCTCCTATTTTCCCATTATTTTCATTTTTCTTTTTATTTCTGTATTTTACATTTTGATTTTGATAAACTAATAAAACACTTAAACCCAGACTTGCAGTATTCTGTTATTGTAACTATGTATATTGTACTTAGTTGTACATAGTACAACTTAGTTGTGCATAGTACAACTTATGATAAAATTGCATTAGTAATAAAATTGCATCATAAATTTGGCTTCTATCTGGACTATTTTGAAGTGCTGACATCCTATGAGAAATATTTAATTTTATACGCCAATAATATATATACCAAAATTTATTTTCCACAGATAAATTAATCCTAAAGTATTATGGAATCTCCAGCTCCAGTGAAGAGAGGAGTGAAAAGACTTGCGAGTTTAGACTCCTTGCGTGGCTGAGTCAACCTTGAGCTGGTGAGAATCGAAATTCTGACAGTTGGCAGAATTAGACTGCAATAATGCATTCTAACCACTGTGCCACTACAGCTCTACATTCATTCATTTTTGTTAATATCTACTCAGTTATAGAATCCTTTCTGTGCAAAGCCTACCATGACACCAAACAAAACTATACAAAAATAAACATTTCAACAGCAGGAACTGGAACTAAAGATGATTTTCTTTTTTAAAACCAGATATTTAAAATTCATGAAGTATATGGATAATACCAGAAATGGTACTATTTGCAGAGAAAGCATTTTATAAGGGAATAAGCTAGGCTTTTTCAAGTTAGCTCAACTGTTGTTGAATTCATGAACATAACCATGTAGCATATGCTTAGCAACAGTACAAAAGCAGTTTACAATTGCCCTTTTGCTGGATTTTAAAAACTTCCTAGTTTAGTTTACATCAGTGGTTCTTAAGTTGTAGACCGTGGACCTCTCTTGACTTCATCGTAGGGGGTCTGAGAAGGCTTGAGGAAATATTATGATTTAAATCTTGAGTTAAGTTTTGGGGGTCCTGGCCATGGTCCATGGACACAAAAGCTATTTAAAGGGGCTCTGTGATGAAGAAATGGTTGACAACCATGGTCTACCTCAGGGGTCAGCAACCCACAGCTCTGGAGCCACATGTGGCTCTTTCATCCCTCAGCTGCAGCTCCATCACTCAAAATGTGTGTCACAACTGCCAATGTATGACACCTGCCGGCGCATGATTTATTGAGCTTTTTGACCCCAGTAGGCCAACCATGAATAAATCCAAGAAAATAAAAGCTTCAGAAGAAAACAGAATGTTTAATTCAAGTACAGATGCTAGTTTTGTGGCCACTCAGGAAATAGTCAAGCATGGGAAGGGTTTTGTGACTCCTGGTGTTTTCTGTGGGAAACAGCTCCAAATGGCTCTGAGTATTTAAGATTGCTGACCCCTGGTCTACATCACTGGAGATCTTCCATCTTTGTACATAGATTCTGAGCCCAGACACGATCCTGTAATCAGACACTGCCCCCTGCTGAAACATGATCAATGTGCCACCAGCAAAAGTTTTGTGGAGGTTATTTTGTTTGCCTACACACCACACTATCATACTTCAATTAGAAGAAGTCCTTTGTGAATTGTGTAATGTCTTATGTTCTGGTAAAGCAGTGATATTGCAATTGACAAAGAACGCCTGAGGTAGCAAAGTGTAATTTTTGAAGGACGTTTGTCCGCTGTATCAACTAGTCCTGTTGCTGATGTTATGCATGCCGAAATATGCCATGTCAACATAAACAGTCCAATCTGATCACATAGTGTCATCTGGAAAACAAAACAAAAGTTTTTCTTTTCAGATAGAGGACTGAAAAAAATGGGAATGTGAGGTCCATTCCCCAAAGAACCATCTGTTGAATCAGTCCTACTACATAAGAGTAGCAGAGTTGCTTGATCATGAAATGGGTAGCATATAAATTTAATAATTAAAAAAATTAACACAACTGTGGCTTTTATCTGAAAAGCCTTACATTTTGATAAGCATTTTAAAGATTACCTCTTTTAATCTTCTGGATGGCTCAATTTTCTCTCAATTAGTTCATTAATTTTATCAACTGCATCATAATATTTAAGTTCTTTCAGACTGGTGGTTAAAGTCTGAAGAGAACCTTTTATCCCATGCATTTCGTGCCAACGTTCCAGTAATTTTATTTTTTGTTCAGAAGAATCGTGTACATTGTCATGGGAGATCTCATCGATTTGAGCTGTACAAATACCCAATTTCCGAACAAGCTTTCTGACTTGGTTCACTTCCATATTACATACAATTTCAGGAATGTGAGGCTTCCAGTTAATATCTGCAAAGGAAAATAAGAACAGCATGCAATTATGATAATCAATGATGTACAAATGAGTAAAAACATTGTCTTCAATCAATTTTAAGTGTGATCCATAGACATAAGGAAGTGAAAAGACATCACTCTAACAACCAAGGTATTTATGGCTATATATTTAGCTAAATTTAAACAAAAATGGTTCCCAAACATAGAATGTATCACACAGCATAGCCAATATAATCTCTTACAGTTTAGCTTCTAAGGGGTTCTAAATGTCTACAAATATTGCAAATTAGCAGACATAGAAAAAGGAGAAGTTAGAAAACTATTCAGGTTTTTTTTAATGTTCTTCTTTTCTCTTTCTCTACTTGTGGTATTTTAATCCTTGTTAAATTTGCTCCATTAGTCTATTTTTCTTTTTATTATCACAGAGAGAGAGAGAGAATGAGAACAAAAGCACGGGTGTCAAACTGGCAGGCTGCGGGCCAGACATTTCACATGCAGGCCACGTCCACCCCGGCTCTGCAGAGGGGAAAAAAATGTTGTGATACATCATGTGACACCAAGAGTTTGACACCTGTGACATAGAGTATAAATACAGTGGAGATGTTAACATTAATTAATATTAAAACTTGTATAGATAACAAACACTTTTGGGGCAGGGAAGAAGAATGTATTGTTAAGGCCATGATTTTTGCAAATGTAACATATAGCTGTTGAAACTAGACCATGAGGAAAGATGAACAATAGTAGCAGCAACAAAGCTAATGCTGGAGAAAATGGGTAATAAAGCTATAAAACAAAAGCTTAAATATTTTCCAAAAACCCAATGCAAGCTAATAATTATTAGAGAAGACCCAACAGCAGTTTTTAAAATACCCAATAAAGGACAGTAGCTAGATACTGTCACTGACGGCTGAAGAATGAGCTTAAAAGAATTCAAAGCAGTCTCTGACAGAAATACTTTTGAAATAATGTTTATCAGCTAATGAAGTATCAGAGGCAACTGAATAATAGAATATTTGCAGCAAAGGCCTAGATATAGCATTCCCATGTGTTCAATAAATAACATTGTGCAAGATTACAAACTTGAAAGCTATATTGGATGCGACTTTCTGTGCAGCTTTCTTTCTAGATCTGATCTGGAAATGAGAATGGCATTTAGCAAGACAATGTCAGTGAAAGGAGAGAAAATTTTGATAATCTTTGCTGAGCTGCAAAATGGGTATTAGATGCTGCATGTGGTTCATACTTTGCTCAGTGGGATAGTTGAGAGGAAGCAAATGCTTTATCTGGAGCAAATTCTAGAGCCTAGAACATTAAGAATACCAAGAAGAGTAGCCATGTCCATGGAAGAACTGCAATGTCAAATTTAGCAAGCCAGCCAATTCATTTAGGGCTCGGAAGGACTTCTCCCTTGGGTTCATCTGGTCCCAAGTTGTAAATTATATTAGAAGGTCACCACAAGCCATGTATTAATTGAACTTGGAAAGAAAGTGGAAACCAATTAATGCTAGAGTTATTTGCCTCTATCAAGCTAGAATAGCAAACTTGGATTGGAAAAAATCAATAGAATCGTGAGATTCTAGCAAAGCATTACTAGACCTTTAGCCCTAGTCAAGTTAAGTGGGACGAACAACCCAATTACTACATTTTGCATCAATGAAAGACCATTCAGTACAGAGCAAATGTTAACAGAATAGAATAGAAGTAGAGTAGAATGCCACTCTGTACAGTATAATACAATATGATACAATATAATACTTTATTTGCCTAAGTGTGATTGGACACACAAGGATTTGTCTCTTGTGTAGAAACTCTCACTGTGCATGCAAAACAACAGGTAGAATGACATAACTGAGCTGTTACTATAGCCCAATAAAGCCCAAGCAGAGAAGCATATAAATATATATATATATATATATAATGCAACGATTGTGTTTTAGTTTTTTACGTACCTGGATACTCAATTTTCTTAAGTTCCTAAAAGGAAACAATTAAAAAAAGATGAACCAAATTCACACCACCAAGCTTTGCTTTCTTTTTTTTTCAATATTTAATTTTTATTAAAACTTTTAAACCAGAAAATTGAAGCTAACATAAATTAATAGAAAGTCAGGAAGAAGAAATCAAAGAAAAGGGGAAAGGTGCAAGAAAAGGAAAAAGGTTAAAGAAAAACAGACAAGAAAGAATATGAAGAAGCATCTTCCAATATTCCTTAGTGCAAATTCTGTAAAGCAAATGGCACTTTTTATTAACACGAGGCAAAATATACCTTTTGCTCCCAAACGGTGAAGCTTCTTATCATATCTAAAGAACACTTCAGCAAAAGCAGCATATATGGATTGAATTTGATTTTATTCTTTGTAATAAAGGAGATGGGTCCTGATGTAACCAAACATTATCAAATAAGGGATGGCTTTGAATTCACAGGAAATTGAAAACATTTAACAATTATACTTCATTCCCATCCATTTCATCAGATTTCCACATGTGTGTTTATTGGCCTGTACCCATTATGTTCAACTGATGACTTCTCTTTTTAATCAAATTAATTTTCAATTTGTGGCGAGGAAAGTAAATAAGCAACAAGAATCTCTACAGACGGGAACAGTTTATTGAAACAAGTACTAGTTTACATTCAGGAATAATTTTAAGTCAGGACTGTCCCAGCAGAGACAAAATGTCTGAAGTTAAGGTCTCTATTTTGTTTTCTGGCATCCTATTTTATGCATGCACACATCTCTTACCCATAAGTAAATGAGGTTACTAATGCACAAGTAAATGAGAAACAAAATTCAAAATAATAACTATGGCCTTAAAATGTCACATCATTGAACAAAACAAGCAGCAAAGTTAAAAAAACAAACTCATTGCTTAAATACATAAATAAACACACAAATAAAAAACAAATACATACATACATACATATACATACATACATACAGGCATACAGGCATAGTAGGTACAGTATGTAGTTCAAAATTTTCTCAATGTCTGACAGAACCCATTCTTTTCTTGACAAAGAAAAGGGTATTACAGTTTTGGGATGTGTATGGAGACCCATGTTATTTTTATGGGGCACTTAGATAGCATGGTCATAGCAATGATTTTGACTTTTTGACCCTTCAGTAGATGTCCCTGCACAGATGATCATTTCTACTAAGCGGGTCTCATACCTTACCTCAAGGATTAGTAAGGATATCTGGAGGAAACCTCCTCCCCAAACCACTGGGCAATTTAAAGATAAGAACCACAAGGAAGCATTAGCAGTGGAAAAACACTATTACTATCATTAGGAGCTCGACAGAAACTTTTATGTACTTGTTGGTTCAATGCCTTGGGTTAGTCTCTATCACCCTTCTTAGTTCTCTGGATTACTTCAAAAAAGGAGACTCACATATGATTCATCGTTAGGGCCCTTTTGATTTCGCTTCCTTTGAATTCTGTACCCTGGACCTACAAAGGAACACAAAGAATTATTTTCTAGACAGTCCTCAAATAACCAGAAATGGCATATTAGGAATGTGCTTATATTAAGTATGAAATGCAGTAATTTCATGTGAAATTTCTGGAATTTATGATGACTGGATTTCTTAAACTTACTTTTAATTTACTTCTATTTGACACCTTAAAATGGCAGGATGCTCAAAAAGGATGTTGGAAGAGGCACCCAAACATAGAACTGAGATGGTGTATATGGCACTGGGATCTCAAGTTGCCAGTGCCTGACAAGGAGCTTATGGTTGACTCCTATTTTTTAGGGATGTTGTCTGTATCTAATTCCATCTTTTATTTAATGCACAAGCTACAAAATCTGGTTGGTGTAGTCTTGACACAATAAAGGTATACAAACATGAGAGCTGGTAGAATAGGAGCAACAAGTATCTGACCCAAATTTTGCCTTCAAGCAAATATCTGCTGCCACATATGGGTGCTGGTATACTTTGTTACCAGGCAGTGACAGTCTGCCATGAGCTTTGGCGAGGGTGGATGGGAAGGAGAATTCTTGAGGGAAAGAGAAAGTAACTGCTGTATCTGCCTGAGACACTGCTTCAAAGTCACCGGGCTGGGAGAAGAAGGCAGCTGAATACCAACTTATGCTTGAAGTGGTTGAACCTGATTGGTTACGGGGTGGATCAGCGATAGGAGACAGTTAAGGGAAGGAAATGTTGAACTTCGGGATTTGGGCATGCAATTCTCAGTTCTGGCATACTGCAATACACTTGACTACTAATAAAATTAAAATCTTTCTCAACAAATGGAGCCAAGGATCATTTCTATTTAGAGGATAAAGTGCAGGCAGATCTGACAGTTGATTCAAATGCTGCCATGATAAATCTTCTATTCATTCCATAAGGGACCATACTTTTAAATCAGGTGATGCCAAAGGATAGGATAAAGCGAGTAGACAATATTCTTGGATTCCCTTCAATTTGCTGTCCAAGATAAGAATTTTTTCTCTACCTTAAAGAAGAACCTTGACTTCCAAAATTGTTGAAACAATTGGATTTTAAATGTAGGATGAAAGCTTTGGGAGATAGTTGTTCCTCTGCATATTTGCTGACTTAAAATAATAATAAAATTTATATTGCATTTTTTAAAGGAAAGTGATATCCACTTACAACAGCACCACCATAAAATCAGTCCCACAATCACTGCAAGAAGCAGAATTAACCAAAGCCATCGCAAATCGTCTGTGAAGAAGAATATTGAATAACATCACATTTTCCAATCCATATGGGTCAATGTGCAGGTTTTTGAATCTGTTCTGTTAAACAAAGCAACAAATGCAGTGCTAAAAATGGAAACAGAAACCACACCTGGCAGAATTGTCAACATTCCTTTGAATGAAACAGAATACAGGTAGCCCTTGACTTACAGAGAGAATTTGGGGCCAGAATTTCTGTTGCTAAGCAAGGGGGTTGTAAAATGAATTGATCAGTTTTGCATTAAGCAAAACACTGAAGTTGTTAAAGGAATCATGTAGACGTTAAGCAAAGCTGGTTTTGCCCATTGACTTTGCTTGTCAGAAGCCATCTGGGAGAGTCACAAATGGCAGTCATATGAATCTGAGAGGCTGCTGCCAAGTGCCCAAATTTTGATCATGTGACTGTGGGCATGTTATGCTGGTTGTAAGTACGAGGACTGGTCATAACTCACCTTTTTCGGTGCTATTGTAAGTTCGAACAGCCACTTGTCAAGGTTCTAAGTCAAGGACTAATGGTATAATTAATTACCCATTTATACTACCATTTCAAACCATGAGCATTTGCTAATCCCATGCTGATGTCCAATTATGTGCTGAACAGACATATAGTAGTGATAGTATACATTCTATAGCAGGGGTGTCAAACTTGATTTCATCTAGGGTTGTGTTTGACCTCAGGGAGCTGGGGTGGGCATGGTCAGGGTGGGCATGGCCAGCTCGACGTCACTTATGTTGGGGGTACTTGTGGTGGCCTGAGTGCTCTTCCAGAGAAAATGGGTTCCCAAGCTCCATTTTTGGCTGCAACAGTGGCCCTTCCGAGCTCCATTTTCACTGGCAGAGGCACCGTGGGCCAATCCTTCACTGCTTGCAGGCCAGACCTAAGCAACCCAAGGGCTGGTTCCAGCCCCCAGGCCTTGATTTTGACACTCCTGTTCTATAGGTAAGATCTCTTTTGACTTGAACTAATTTTTGATGATTCATAGGCATATCCTAGATAGTTATAATGTTGTTCAAACTCTATAGACATACTCAAACTCTTTGGAAGATGAAGCAAGTTTGACAGTGATTCTTCTGACAATTGGCCAAGTATCTGCAAAATCCAGATACTTAGTGAAATCCAAATTTGGGCGTTCATCACCTTGACAAGCGACTGTTCGAACTTACAATAGCACTGAAAAAGGTGAGTTATGACCAGCCCTCGTACTTACAACCATGGAAAGAGTCATGGAAAGAGTCATTTAACTCTTAATAGATTTTAAATTGTTTCAAAAATGAGTACTAGGTCAAAACTGTTTGCTTCCATTCGATTCACCCAGGCTGAATATTCAGCAAAAATAATGAGGGGCCAAATTTCTGCAATTGTCAATGATCAGAAGAGGAATCAAAGGCAGGTGAGATGGAGGTTGAACCTCAATAAACATTTATTTATGCAAAGTGTTATTCAACGCTTACTGATATTGAAGAGTGGGTTTGATGCCTTCTGGGAAAGATTGATAAAGGACCCAGGCTTCCATCCAAAGAGAAGAGGCAGCACAACAATTGATCAATTCTGCCTTCGCCTCACTGCCTGGTCATTCCAGTGGTCTTTAGTGGGAAGCCATGTTGGAAGGCATCCCTGTCTTCAGACTGGCAGAAGTCTATCCAACACCAGGTTTAATCCAGCACAAGATTAGATCCAACCATATTATTCAATTTTAGAGACAAACTGATTTTGGACTCCATTACTTTCCTGGTCCCCTTTGCTTGCTAAGTAGATGAACTGAAAGGAAGTAACAGCAGAGAAAGTGCTTTGGGCAGACTAGCTGTTAAGAGTTTCAATGAGCTGAAACATGGCCTTGCATACGTTCAAATTAGGTTCTTTCCCATGGGCTTCAACAGGGAGGAGTATCAAACAAACTCAAGATGAAAGTTACAATCATTAATCAAAGACCCATCACATGAATCACAAAAAGAGGTGAGGTTTCCGTCATGGTAGTTGTGCTGCCACAACCTCCTCAGTTACCCCTTATATCCCTTCCTTTCTGGAGCATTAATTAAACATTGTTCATTAATCAAATCAAGTTACCTTTTGCGCTATCTTTTTTTCCACAAACCGTGTTTTGTGTTGGGGTGCAGTCTTTTTCAATGATCCCGTTTTCACACCTTCAAATAAAAAAGTGAATAATAATGAAGAGGTCCAAACAGAGAAAGCTTTTCATCTGATCCAATGCTTCCTTCTTGAATTTTGCTGTATTCTGCAGTCTTGATGGATCAAATTGGTGAGAGGTACAATGAAATGCCTGCTGACAAGGAAGGTTCCCACAATCTCCCACAATGTGAATATATGAAGAAAAGAAAGTGAAGACTGTACACTCTGCTTGTGTTTGCCTTCTCAGCTTAAAAAAAAGGTTCTGAGCATCCAAAATCAACCTTAGGATTTGGCTTATCCTGTCAGTTGCTGATATGAGTCAAGAGATTTGGTGGTGTATAAATTCAATAAATAGATAAGTAACGTTTATTTATAAAAGTTACATCAGAGCCTTTGCCATAAAAATGTTACATTTAAATTTACAAGAAGGAACTTGCAACACTCAGAGAAGAGGCATGTGATAACCCATGACTATTAAAGATGCTGAGCTTGTCAGCTGGAAAGCTGACAGTCCGGATTTGAGACCCGAGTGCTGCATAAGAAATGGAAGTGAATTCCCATTTCTTGCTCCAGCTCCTGCCCACCTAGTGGGTTTGAAAGAATGGAAGTGCAAGTAGATAAATAGGTATCACTTTGGTAGGAAAGTAACAAAATTCTATGTCCATCAGCATATAATCATGCTGGTCACAGGACCGCTGACATTCTTCAAAAAATGCTGGCTCCTTTGGCTAAGAAATGGAGATGAGCAACTTCTTCGCAACCCAGAGTCAGATTTTATGTCACGGATAAGATCAGGTGACATATCTGGAATTTCCCAAAATGGAACCATTCCAGGTTTCACATGATAAAAGAAAAGAGGAAAATTCAGATTATGCCAATGGGAAATCTTGTCAGATTTTACAATGATACAATTGAATTTGTACATTGAATAATATGAATCAGAAAACTGATTCCAATTTGATTTAAAACTTCAAACTGAAACATGACATTGGTTTGATTTGATTCTGACTGCTGATTTGGTTTAGGAAAATATGCCTTTGTGTCTGTGCAGAGGTGTCTCACTCAATCCATCAATTAGAATAAATTTTCTCCAGTTCAATCACCTGGTTCTTTTTAATGAAGTTGTCTTGCACTTTAATCTCCATCATAACTATTTGCACAGCTGTAGATATGGGAAGTCCTTATGATCCCTTGGAAGTTACAAAGGTGCTGAAAAAACTGATTTATGATTGGTCCTTGAATTTGACTGTTCAGTGCCCCATGGTCATGTAATCAAAATTTGGCAACCAGCATGCATTTAGGGCATTTGCAATGTCCTGAGGTCACATGAATTCCTTTTACAATCTTCCCAGAAAGCTTCTAACAGACAAAGTCAATGGGGGGAGCTGGATTTGCTTAACAATTTTGTGATTTGCTTAACAATTTTGTGATTTGCTTAACAATTTTGTGATTTGCTTAAGTATTTCAGCAAAAAAGTCATAAGCTAGGCATGACTCGCTGAATGTGAGCACTTAGAAATAGAAGTTTCAGTCATATTTGTGGCCATATGTGAGAACTACCTAAATAACCTTTTTTCAAACAACAATTCAACAACCCCAAACCACAGACTCGCCTGAAATAGTAAAATACATGACACAAAAGTGAGATTAATTCTCAACCATAATGCGCCTCCTGGTGTTTGATAAGTTATTGTGCATCTTCTGTCCCAGAGGTAATGACAGATTGAAGGAGGCATCTCACAGAATCTCATAAAGTCTACTGTTCTTGGGGATTTAGAAAAGACATTAACATTTAAGATTTAGAGAAAGTAAAGCAGTAGTTATGAGAGAGACAGAGTGAGAGGGAGGGAGGGAGGGAGAGAGAGAGAGAGAGGCACTAGTGTTATACAGTGGAGTTGAAGAATTCCAATACGGAGAGTATTAGATGGTTATTTTATACCATGTACACTAGTCTAATGTAATAGAAGATGCTGAAGGAAAACCGAGTTATTCACCTTATCAGAAATGCCTATAGAAGTAGAAGGTCTTAGTCAGAAAAAGTACCTAGGGCCATCTACCTATCTTACAATCTTCCCATGTGGATAATACATATATCTGAGAGTATAATTATTATAGGAAGTTACTTTTATATGGCTATGGCTTAATTTTCATGACTTGCAAGTACATCTTAATGCTTCAAACATTTAATTTTGTTCAAGTTCTGATTTCTTGATATAATTTTTTTTTTATCATATGACTATGGAAATACTGCAAAGGCCAGAAGTGTGGGGCCTGGTTCTACAAATACTTGTTCAGCTTTTTTGGAAGTCTGAATAATTGTGCTAAATGTGTGGATATCAAAATCCCTCACCCATCTGCTTCAGTCTGTGGAGATTCTCAGTCATCCAGGTCATAGTTGTCTCAACGATGCTTTTTCAAAAGGCAACTGGACTGTGTTTTTCCTTGAGGAAAAAGAAAATGTTTTGCTTCTCATCCAAGAAATTTCATCAGTTCTGGCGCGATGGTGGGGGTGATGGAAGGATGGATGGGGTGGAGTTAGAAGGATCATGTTTCTTTGCAGTCATCTGGTCATTATGTCAGCTTTGGAAGGCATATTAGCACCAGAAGCTTCCACGCTGCCATCTTCTTGAGCGTGGGAAGATGGGAGGGGGGAATTTCATGGAATGTATGTGGTTAGATACAATAATAGCATTCTTCTTTAGAATCAAGGTCATGTAGTTCCTGCACCTGGCTGAGGAGTAGTAGAAGGGACGTCTCAAGTTGGGAAGGATGGTGATTGGGGCATGTGAATGCAATGAGGAATGCAGGGGGTGGATTTGTAATATTTTATTTATTGGAGGGAAACCCGGGACTTTCAGATTTGGGATTTCCCAGATGTGCCAGTTTATTACTCTAATAAAAGGGAACTTTGAGAAAATGTCTGGTTCGGAGTTATCTGTTAGAGTGGAGTTTTTCTGGAATACTGACACATTAGCTGAGAGCTCTTGAGGCCACTTGGGGATTTATCCGTGCACTCAAGGTCACTTATATCAGAGTGCAAATGGGGGTGGAATCTTTTGAAACTGCTGGAAGGATTGGAAGCAGCCCTCTCTCAACAGGAGAAGGCATAAAACACTACCTATCTCCTGTCTACCACACAGTCCTTTCAGCAGTTCCAGGAAGATTCCAACTAATCCTTCCCTCACCATTTTGCCAGAACCAATGAAGCTTCTTGGATGAGAAGCGAAACATCTTCTTCCTAAAGGAAAAGAAAAACACCGCCCAGTGCCTTTTGAAAAAGCATCTTTGAGGCATCTGCTTGAGTTTCCTTACTATTTCCCTTTTCTTCCTCTAATGATTACAGGCAGCTAGAGGTCATCCTCCACATTTCCATTTCCTTGTCTACTGGTGCTTCCTGCCCCTCCCTCCCAAATATTTTCAGGTTTCATAGCCCTCCCTCCTTCAGCCTGAGAAATGCAAGGGATGAAGAAGATCTCCATCTCTTCGGAAGCTTATAGATTTCCTCTGGTATTCCTACCTACCTCTTCCTGATTGAATAAGATCCTTACTATCCTCACCTGATTGAACAGATTCTTCCCAATATCAAAGCCTGATAGAGAATAGCCAAATTTCCATTGACTCAGAAAGGGGAAAAGAAATGGTTTAGAGATTAAATCCTGGGGGGAGACACACAATTATGGAATATGTGTGAGTGTTATGTGGATGTGACATGTCCATCTATCACGGGGTGTCAAATTGGTGGCACACAGGCCAGATGTATCACACACATGCCATACCCACCCCAGCTCTGCCAGAGGGGAAAAAAAGTCATCATACGTGACGTGGTGAGTTTGACACCCGTGATCTATCAGATTGATTTCTGAGTTCTGCAATAAGAAATCTTTCTAGGACTTCTTGTTTGCAATAAGCAAAACAAGAGGTGAACCTTCAGGTAGGTTGAACAGAGATAAATTGTCACATCTGAACTGAAATATATGAGTATCTAGTTTTGTCACACTTCGTAGGTGTACTTACTGATCACATTTCTCACAGTGGCGGCACGGCTTAGGAGAATTGCAAAAGAAACCAATCCTACACCTACATTGTACATTCTGGGTGATGGTACAGTTTTTTTCAGTTTCCATCCCTAAAATAAATGGAAATATTTTGTTATTCAAATATTTTTTTTTAAAAAAAACCATTTTTAAATGCCTGCCAAGCTTTGAAGACCACGCACCCTCTCAAGGAAAATAATACTCTTCTTCAAATTCATGAAAGAATTTCAAACAAAAGACATAAGGTTATTCTTTGCACATCCACTGGCTGTGTAAAATGTAATAGATGTTTGACTGAACATTCAGAGAAACTCTTAAATCCAAAACATGTCATCCACAAAGCCAATCTCGACTTGAAAACATGCCTGTGTGTTTGGAAAAATATCTCATGAAGGTCCTTTAACTCTGTACTTCCTGCATCAAACCAGGGCTTGAACAAAGTGGTTTTCAAATTGGTCTCCAATTCTGGGATTGTCAGGTTTTTAAAAAATGCTAAAGTCTGCACCAAACATCAGACTGTATTTCTTTCCAGCTATCATACATCAGTACACAAACCAGAGGTGGTATTCAGCAGGTTCTGACCAGTTCTGGAGAACCTGTAGTGGATATTTTGAATAGTTTGGAGAACCGGCAAATACCACCTCTGACTGGCCCCGCCCCCATCTATTCTCTGCCTCCTGAGTCCCAGATGATTGGCTGGGTCTTCTTTTGTTGCCCCAGACAGGAGAACGGAGCTGGAAAGTAGGTTAATGGGGTAGGGAGGGAATGGGGATTTTGCAGTATCCTTCCCCTGCCACACCTACAGAACCGGTGATAAAATTATTTTGAATCCCACCACTGACACAAACATGCTTACAGGTTTTTAAGTTGTATTCAGAACAATCTATTTTGCTGTTGGTGTTCACAGATATTGGCAGCTTGTGAGGGCCAAATGAACTAAATATCCTTTTCTCTTGTGTGAAATACATTGAGATCGAAATAACATATTGTTGATCATACATACCATGTTCTGCATCACAGTAATTACATCGTAGGCAAGTAGACATATAATTGTCTTTATCCATATAATCTTTACCCTCAGTGCAAAGTTTGCAATTGGTTTTAGGATTCCTTGTGCAATCTGATGATTTGGCAACAGAACCTGTAAAAGAAAATGCTTCAGAAAAGGCCAGTAAAATCCTTCTGATTAGGAACACGGCAAATTTTGGCCTGGGGAGACATTTGAAACATGGAGAACATCCTGTAAGAATTTTCATAGATTAGTTACTGTGAAATCCATAGGTAACTACAAATGGTACTGTTATGTCCTGAGGACTCAAGGAGTTCTCACTCAGGTCCACTCACT
>NW_020770849.1:0-18074 GCF_900518735.1 Pseudonaja textilis | reverse complement strand
AATAATAATAATAATAATAATAATAATAATAATAATAATAATAATAACAACAACAACAACAAAAATAAAAACCTAATCTAAACATTTAGTAAGTTAAATAGTTTAAAAATGCCACTATATAGATAGGACTAAATCACAAATGCACTGTTTGATTCAAGACAGTTACTGCCTTGGAAAAGAAACTGTTTCTCAATTTATTAGTCCTCATTTTAAGACAACTATAACGTCTCCCTGATGGTAACAGTTCGAAATATGAATGACCAGGATGAGAACAATCTGTGGAGATTTTTAGTGCTCTAGAGAGGAGTCTGGTCTTCGCAATCTCTTCCAAAGAAGAAAGAGAGCAACCAATGATTTTTTGTGCTGTGTTTATAACTTTCTGGAGCATCTTCTTATCTACTGCAGAGCATCCAGCATACCACACCGTTACACAGTATGCCAAAATGCTCATCTAAATAGCTAGGAAAAATGATTGAAATAAAAGAAGCAATACTGCGTGTTCACACAGGGAAATTTAATTAGCTTTGAGTGTCTGCTACAGCTTCACAATTGCAGTTTTCTTTCATTTGAAGTGATTTCAAATGCCAGCTTTAGGTTACCTGTCAAGGTTGTGTAAGCCTATCTTGTTTCCTCTGTACATCCTCTTTTAACTAATATTTATTTGATGGTTGATGAGGCTAGAGCTCATTTCTCTGCCTTTGTGAATGTAAGTTGTATAGTTCTTGTGGCTTCCTGTTTAAATGTGTTGGTTTCTAACTCTGCAAACCTGTTGTGAGAGGACAGAATAAGTTGATGGGATCCCCATCCCATGTGCCAATCCTTTTGGTGTAATAACTTCCTATGCAAGTGGGATTTTTAAATTTAATATGTGGGTTTTCATAAGATCAGATGAAATCTTAATATTATTTCCTGTCTTTATACAGGACGCGAGGAGCATATTTGAGAGGTAAGGAACAAATTCCTTTTCAATGAATTCAGTTGAACTACGTCTTATAGAGGCTGGCAAGATTGTTGTTGTTATCACTAGAGAAGCAATACAACTAACTTAAAAATGAAAGTCAAAGTTGAGTATCTGGAGAAATGTGTATGTGTTCCTATATTGACACCATTTTTAAAATTCATTTAATTTTTTAAAGTGAAATTAAGGTGGGATACTTTACACCAGGATTCACCATCTTTAGTGACATTTACTATGATACTTGGGCTTTGAATTGCATTTTGGGACTAATAAAAAAAATAATACCAAGAAAAATGTCCATTTAGCTTAATGTGAATTTTATTTGCAATACATTACTAAAAGTAGTTTGTAGCATCTGTTTCGATGTTATCAGTAAGCATACAACATCGAGCTCTTATTATAAATAAAGTAAAAACAAACAAAAAACTCAAAATGGCAGACTGTGGATAGACCACTAGACCAGCGGTTGCTTGAGAAAATTGAGAAAATTTTGGTGGGCCGCAGAGAAATCTCACTCCCAGAGCATCCCCCCAAAGCAATTAATCCAGGCTGCGCAGAAACACAAGGCTGCACCGCCCACATGGCCTGCGGAAACCCTCCCCGTCCACTCCTTACCCGACAAACTTGCCTGCTAAATTGCTATTTTTCTTTTTTCCGGCCATCATCTGTTCTGCTCTGCTGGGAGATTTAGATTAGCTAGGAAGCAGGAAATGGTTGGATTTCTTGCTTTCTATCTACTCTTTAGATCTTCAGCTCTGCTTTTAAGCACAGCTGAACCTCCCTTAGGACTGAAGGTTTGCTTGCAAGCAAATTCAGTGCAGACTCACGGCAAGCAAATTTGAGAGACTGAGCTAGCTGATGGCAGATAGATAGATCACTCAATGATTCTGTGAGCAACTCAATCTGCCTGCTTTGCCTGATTTGGGGTAACAGTTGCTCTTTTTTATAAAAAAATCAATATTTACATACATGGTGTGTTGTGAGTTAATTTTTGTGAGTTTGCTTGCAAGCAAATTTTATGTGACTGTCTGAGCTAGCCAATGGCAGATAGATAGATTTCTGAATGAATCTGTGATTCTGTGAGCAACTCAATCTGCCTGCCTGCTTTGCCTGATTTTGGGTAAAAGTTGCTCTTTTTTTACAAAAAAAATATCAATATTTATATCAATATTTATAATATTTATATAAATATTATATAAATATTTTAAATATTAAATATTTATATAATTATTTTATTATATTATTTAATTATATTATATTATATAATTATATTGTTTAATTATGTTATATTATTATTATTTATATAATTATTTATATCTAATATTTATATAAATATTTATAATATTTATATACAAGCCATACCCAGCCAGTCACATGACCACCAAGCCACACCACAAATTAGGCCATGCCCACAGAACCGGTTAGTAGTGATCTAAAATGAGTTTGGTGGTCCCTGAGGTCCAAAAGGTTGGCGACCCCTGCACTAGACCATCTTTTTCTGCCATTAGTTTTCTGTGTTTCTGTGTCTTTGGCCACAATCGGATAACTCTGGAATTCAATTCAATAAAGGTGCAGATGTGAAACAGAGGTTTGCTCAAGATGTGTAGCTCAGGGGTCTTCCAACCTTGGCAACTTTAAGACTTGTACACTTCAACACCCAGAGTTCCTCAGCCAGCTTTGCTGGGAGTTGAAATCCACAAGTCTTAAAGTTGCCAAGGTTGGAGACCCCCCCTGGTGTAGCTGAACAGATCTTCCTCAATCCAACCTGATTATAAATAGTCCTTGACTTACGACCACAATTGCTGTTGTTAAGCAAGACAGTTGTTAAGTAAGTTTTCCTCATTGTCCTCCTTGGGACTATCATCAAGTTGTTAAGATAGTAACACAATTGTTAAGTGAATCTGGCTTCCCCATTGAACTGTGGAGTCACAAAAGGGGAGTCACATGACCTTAGGACACGGCAACTGTCATAAAGACGTGCCCTTCGCCAATCGTCCAAATTTTGAGGATGCTGCAGGGGTTATAAATGTGGGAAAACGGTCATAAATCACTTTCTTTTCCCAGTGCTGTTGTAACTTTGAACTGTCACTAAGTGAACCGTTGTAAGTCACGGACTATCTGCAACTAGCAGAGAAAGTTGTTTCGGGAGTGTGGCCTGTTTACCAGCTTTGGCTAGGAAGCCAGGTAAAGCCTTATTTAGGCAGAGATAGGCTGGTGTTTTAAAAAAAAAAGAGAAGAGAAAAGTGGGGTGCATTCTGAGAGTTGAGGCTGACTGGATTGTACCCAGTTGCTCTGTCCTTTTCCTTGCAGATGTGAGGAGGCGGAAGCCCAAGGGTCGAGTCAGGTCTCCATTGAGCTGGAAAAGAATTTCTACAGTTTCCCAAGGCAGTACTTTGTCCTGCGCAAAATTATTAAGAGCCTCACAGGTGAGTTACGACTCTGCCTCCGGTGTCCCCACCCCTGCCCCCCCCGTGTGGACGGAAAGAGCTTTAAGGAAGAAAGACTAGCCTTTTTGATCTGGAATCTGCCAGGTAGTCCTCGACTTACAACCATGGTTGAGTCTGTAATTTTGGTTATAGGTTCGAGGCCATTGAGCAGGTCACTACACGGTCTGACTTTATAGCTACATCCTGGCTTTCCCAGGCTTGAACATTAAATGGCATTCAGAGTGTCTCGGGATGGGGGAGACCCTGGGAGGTCTGTAATTTTTGAACGGTCACTGAATGAATTGTTGTTAAGCGAGGACTACCTGTATTTGCCCGTTCACTAAATAATCACCACGGGCATTGCAACTATTACACAGTGTCCATTTATTAGAAGGCTAATGCCTCTGGCTGCTCCTGTGGGAGTACACTTCCTGCTCCAAATGTTTATTCTGGAGAATGTGGCACATTTCCAGGCAAAACCATCCGTTTTCTAAGGAAGATTGTGGCATCCAGAAGTGCTATATCCCTTGGGTTATACTTTGGGACAAAAAGCATTAATCAGAAAAGTTTGTCAGCTGGATCTCCCAGTATCTCTAATGATCTATCATACAATGCTGTGAAATAACAATTGCTAATGTCTTTTACAATCTGTTATTTTATAGATTTATTTCTGAGAATTATGGAATTTGCTATCACAATACATCAGGAAGGTAGCAAATTTGGAAGGCAATTCGAACTAGTCATGTTACCCAGTGTAGACTTTTTGTAAATAAAGAACATTTCCTCAGAAAACCAGCTGCTGCATGGCTTATATATCAAAACAAATGTCTTATACTTTTAGCTGCTTATTTGTCTGCCAAATTGTAGCTTATTGATTTCACTAGACAACAAACATTTTGCTCCCTAAAATCTTTTTGGTGTTATCTTATAGATTTTTGGTTGCTAATTGCAAAAATAACCTGAGAAGAAAATTGAGAAGAATCTATGGTTTTCGTATCATGTACAGTTCTATAGATAATCTTCTGTTTTTACACAAAGGCAATGTACAATCTTCAGCACTTGTTGACAATGCTGCAGATACGAAAGAAACACATGAATACTTCTGGAATATCTTTAGAAATCTAAGAGCATTGGCTCGGCTTCATGGAACTGAACAATGAACAACGAACTGTTGTTACATATGCAATTGGGACAGCCATGCAAGGGATTCGTATTACATTAAAAAGAAATGGCCATGCTAAAAACATTTGGTTCCAGGACTGAAAAACATGGCAGGTGAACCTCTTGTTGACCCAACAGTTATTATTTCCTCCACTCCACATAAAACTCAAGACTGATGAAAAATTCTATGACAATGATGAACAAGGAAGATGATGGTTTTCGTTATTTGAGACAAATGTTCCCAAGAATAACTGATGCCAAGATTAAGAAAGGAATTTTTGTTGGTCCACAGATCAGATATGTCGTCAGTAACAAATGGTTTGAAGATGTGTTAGTGGGGCCAGAGAAAATCATGTGAAAAGCATTCAAGGATGTTGATAAGAATGTTTTTCGCAACTATACAGCAACAAACTATATTCAGCTGGTTGACAAACTTCTTACAGCATACAAGATCGTGAAGTGCAACATGTCATTGAAGATTCATTTTCTGCATTCACACTTGGACTTCTTTCTCCAAAATATAGTGCATTCAGTGATGAACACGGTGAGAAAAATGGTATCAGGGCAACTGGAATCCATCAGAGCTGGCTGACTATTGTTGGACACTGCAACAAGATGCATCAGACACTGAGTATAAACAAGCCTTTGGAACTAGATCCTCTTCATACCTATTCAATTGAGAAGAATCTATCTTGAAAGGGTGATTTGAAAGCAGCCCCTTCTGTTCTTTGGAATACAGCGATCCTATCAGTGTTACTTTTTCCTTGATCTCAGATGACCTATTGAAGATCCCACATTTTATAAAACCACAAACGGTAGCATTTATTACATTGTTACCATTTGCCACTTCTTGAGACAGGGCTATGTAATCTCATTTTACCTTCCATCATTTAGGATGTTCTGCACACATTTAATACATGCATATAATAATTATTCACCAAGTATACCTGTGGAGGATGGGAGAATGGTTCTTGCAGAAGCTTCTTCTACCACCAGACTTTCCAAATAAGCAGTCTCCATCTTTAATGCACTGACACAATGGCACATCTTCTGGAGAATTTGTCAGAAGATTGGAAAATGCTTCCAGATCCTCTTAACTGATCTCCGATGTTGATCTGCAGAATGTGGAGGTACAAGTCCTTTTTCCTTCCCTCGGAGAACTGAAGTTTCTACTGAATCTCAAGGATCTCACATTTTAAACCCTGAACAACCTGATTTGTCTCTACAGGATCTGGATTTCCAAGTAGTATGGGACAACACAACCAAATTGCAGCGTATCAAAAGTCAAGGATGATGGCTCTCAGTTCTTTTTCTAACATACTGTCATTGTTGAGGCACCACAGTCATGTTCACAGAACAGACAACATTCATTAATTCATTAATTCCAGTGGATTAAGAAGGAAAGGAGTTCATGGAAGCACTCGGAAGATTGCCCTTAATGGATTATAATCTGTATTTTTAATTTTTTTTACTATGTTATTGAAGGAAAGAAAGCAGCACTGTTTTTCTATAATATTTAGAGGCAGATTGCGTGTAGCACAAGCCTACGGTACAGAACTAGAGGTATACAGAACAAATTACACTGCCAAATATATTATCTGCTGCATTTATCTTTTTAGTTAAACCTATTAGCCCTCTACCATCTTTCCTAGCTATGTTCACAGACCAAAGGAAGAAAATATTGTAAGCGTTTCCTTTAGTAGAGTGGACTATTTAGTTTCTAAATGGAGGGCGTACTGGATGTGATGCATACGCTTGAAACTTCATGGATTTTCAGCAAAATCAAATTTTTTTGTTCTCAGTAATGGAATTAAACACTCACTCAAGCATTCTCTAATCACTTCACAGTTAAATGTATTAAAGAAAACTGCACCTCGGTTCCAAGGATAAAAAGTCTTGAAGGAAATTCTTTCAGTCTCATAAGCAGCAATTGCAGTAGACAACAGGACTGTGATGATTTTGGCCCATTTATGGATCACCTGAATTGCAAGTACTATAATCATTTGGGTAGCCTTCATTGTCAACTATAATCAGTTGGGTAGCCTTCATTGAGTTTGTAGTCCCATCCTAGTCAGTCAGTCATTTTTCTGGAAGATACATACGCTATTATTCAAAGACACAATAGAGACTTTCCCATGACATCTGGCAGAATTTTTATTCTAGCTATGTTGCTAGACCAAAGAACAGACACTTGGGGCTCATCCTGGACATGAGGAACTGTTTCCTCTCATCAACATTCAGGATATTCCATGTTATCCTTCCACCATTACAAGAAGGGCAGTGCTTTACATCTGTCAACCTGGCTTGATATTGTAGGTGTATATTCTCACATCAATACCATTTTCAGCCATCAAAAATCCTGATGACTCGCCTTCAGCTAAACCATGGCTTTGTGGTTTTTCAATATCTATAACAGCAATAGTGGCATCTCTACAAGCATGAGAAGGTGATTATCAAACAGTCAGCGTGGCTGTTGATAATTTCCACCAGAAAATAATTATGTAGGGCATATGTATGGCCCTATTCTTGCTTGAGTACATAAGCTTGAAAGTTGACTTCAGAAGGAATCGTACTTCTCTTTCTCTCAGGTTCCAGAATCCCTTGTAACTAAGATCGTCGAGATTGACTTCAGACAAAGTGGATACAATCTCTACACTGGTCCCATGTATCCGTTCCTTGAGTCCAGTTTTTGCTCATGTGTTCTTATACCTCCTGAATCACAAGAGTGCAAATTACAAGACTCCTTTTGTGACTTTGGTGTTTGGTACCTCCTACTGGTTACAAAGATATTAAATATCGGTCAGATGGCACTTTACGTCCTAGAAGAGTAGGTACGTCACTGGAATATGTGGACAATTTGGTAGAAGACACACAATTTGATCAAACCCGCCTCTCCAGCTCTGATTCTGGATTCTGTTTCATAAAATGGTGGACATATTGTCTATTCCTAGGAATAAAAGGGTCATAGTTAAAGAGGAAAGATGTTTCATATCAACAAGCGAAGACCTCTAATGCTATTTAAGACTTAATTATTTTTGGAAGTATTACTGTTGGAAGTATCCCTGTTGGGCAACACAGTTACATGGGCAGGAAGGAACCAACTTCTCCCCCTAATTATTACTTTCACTACACCTTTGGAACTGATGCATGAAAGAAGTGATGAAGGTTCCTGGATGCCCATCAGATGCTCTAATCCAGGGGTGTTAAACTTGCATCATCACATGACGTATCGTGACTTTTTTTCCCATTTGTTAAAATAGGGGTGGGGGTGTCTAGCACGTGACCTATCTGGCCCGTAGGCTGCGAGTTTGACCCTCCTGGTCCTTGCTTACATGATGTGTATGGAAAGTGATAAAGTGATGTAGTTACACTTTTCTGGCATTGTTCCTCCAGCAGGTGTTCTATTTGCCACTGTAGCCAAACTCAGTTTCTACATTAGTATTGCAGCTGGTTAAGAGGCTCCAAAATCCTTTTCATCCTTGTGACCAGAATATTTCAAGTCAAAGACACACAACTGATTTACATGGTTTACATGGTTCTGTGTTTACTATAATAGCACACATCTGTCTACCAAAAACTTGTTGGAACTTTATAAGGACTGAATGAAATACCTGGATTTGCTGCCACTCACATTCATGGTGTGGCAGATTGAGACCTGAATTCTACTTGATTTCAGATGGAAAGACTTTAATACAACACAGACATTTTGCCTGTAAAGGGTATACTTTGGATGGCAGACATCCATGAAGTTTGCATTATGTTACCATTTTATACTTGGTTGTTTTTGTTATTTCCAGCATCGCAAGTCTCTTTTTTTTCCTCAATAAAAGTGGATGTCACCTTAACATCCATGTTTAGATAGGCAGTGCTTCCATTTTCTCAGATAATACCGTTCACGAAGAGATTATTGAGTCTCTCTCTCTCTTCTTTGCTTCTAGCCTGGAGTTTCAATATTTACATTTAAATCTGTTGAGCTAAAAACTTGTTTTTTATCATTCCTTGGGAAAAATTACCTTCCTCATGGCAATTGCTTTAATTTGTACAGGGAGGGAGATACCTGCTCTCAGAGTTGTTCCCCCATCCAAGCTCCATCCTTCAGCCACGTATTTCTTACCTCTCTAAATTTTTCCCCCCTCCTTTGCAGATTATTTCACTAACACATTCAACAGTTTAGAACATTCTGTCAGCTTTGTTTGGAAGCCATATTAGCACCAAAAGCTTCCATACTGCCACATTCCTGTGCCTGGGAAATTGGGAGGGGGGATTTTGTAGAATGGTTGTTGTTAGACATAATAGCATTCTTTTTTTTTTTTTTGAAAATTTTATTTGGGTTTTCACAAAAAAAAAACCATGATACAAATAAAACATCTTTTTTTGAAAATAGCATGGTCCCAGGTTACACTTCATACAGACACAAACTCAATTTCATGTTCACTTTTATGTTCTATTCCATATCTTATTACTGTTTTACATTTTCTACATAGTTTTTCTTCTCTCTTAATTTTCTCAATTTTATTTTAATTATCTCATCTCAATTCAAATCATTATATTTATACTTTTGTCTGTCCTGTTTCAATTTCATATTTTCTTTTCTCATTAAACCAATTTTCTCCTGTAGTTACTAATTGGAGTATGGCACCTTTATATCTTTTAATTTTATCCATTCAACTCTTATTTAAGCTTCAATATATACCTTGAGGTTATAACATTCAGTATAATACATAACTTCCAATCGAATTCTGCTTGGTACATTCTTAAAATACACACTATATTCTTAAAAAGTGATTATAAATATATATAATTAAAACACTCATTCCATTCCAATTCAGTTCTATCATTAATATTCATTAAAGTCTTAACCTCTTTAACATTTCTTTTCTATTAAATATCATACTTCCTTGGGAACACTTATAAGCTTTCCGTAATTAATTTTTTTCACTATTTCTCTTCCCTAATATTTTATAAAGCATTAAATAATTAAAATGTTCCCATCCTTTCCTAATTCAATTCTCTCATTCATTTTATTTCATTTATTTATTAACATTTTACTAGATTACAATAACTATTTTATCCATCATTTTAATCATGCATTGTTTCATATTTTTTAAAATTATTTCTATTTCTAATATAACAATACTATCTTATGTACCTTTGCAGAATCCCCTTTTCAATTAAATTTTCATCCATTATCTCTAAATAGGCCCTGTTTCTCCATATCTTGTTTCTGTCCTTTATAACTTCTTTTCCTTTCCTTCTTCCCTCTCTTCTTATCCCTCCCCTTTTTACCCCCTTGTCTCTCTAGTTCTAATTCTCTTCTGTATTCCCCTCTTCTGTTGCTTTCTAATATTATACTTATTTTTCAAGTTATTATTCCTTTTCTTGGTTGTTTTTTCAAATCTTAAACTTTTCATTCTCTTTCCGCCCTTTACTTTTTTTCCCTCACATAAAATTATTTGTTTATTAAAGATGGCTTCTTCTTTGTCCCAGTCTTCTTGTTCTGCAGGCATTTCTTGTTGTTTCTCATAGTTCGAGATTTCCATTTCTAAGAATTGAAATACGAAGCCAAAAGAACCTCTCCTTTCTTGTGCACCTTCTTTGTACTTTTTAAATTCCATTTTCAGTTCATCTAAAAGTAGTGCCATTTTAAACACTTTTAAACAACCACCCAATTGATTTTAGTCATTCAAATGCAATAACCAAAAATCCAGAGATCAACAAATAATCCAAATACTCCCAAGCTGTTTCTTCATGCTTCTTTTTTCCACTTTCTCTTTCTGGGGTTTTACTATTTTGTTGCCAAGTTTCAGTTAAAATGTATCTTTTAGAAGTCTTGTTGAGGTTTTACTGTAAATTCCTTTTAATTCCAGGCAGTCTCCTCCCTTTTTTTCCAGATCATGCCCTTTTATTCTTTTTCTCTCCTTTCCTGCTTTTAAAAGCTTTTAAGTATCCAGAAATCGTTATTGTCCTTTTGACATTTTATTTTCAGCTTAAATGCCTACTGATGTCAAAGTGGATTTTTTGTTTCCAATTTCTCATTTAAATCTCTTAGCTGTCAGTATAGGGAAAGGAAGAGAAGAAAAAAAAAAGAATCCTTTCTCTTTTCTCTCTTCTTTGCTGCTTCAAAATCTTCTTTGGGAACAATGTTACTTTTTTTTTTTTAGTTTAAATTCCAGGGTACCTTAGTTGTTGCTTTTGCAGTTTAACCCAGTCAACCAAAACTTTCTTTTCTTCTCTTCGTCCTGCACATTCTTTTCCGGTCAAGTTCTTCTTTGAGGTGGCCATTTCTGACCACCGCTGCAACCGCCTTCGGGAAAGGGAGTAATGGCCAGCTGAGGAGGAGAGATGCGGCTCTCCTCAACCCTGCTGGCAGTCTCCCCCCTCTTCACCACCTCTACGGGGTGGCTTAGCCACGAAACCAGCCGGCTCGGGGCGCTCCAGCTCCATGACCTTTATAGTCAAGGTCATGTTATTCCTGCACCTGGATGAGGAGTGGTTTAAGGGAGGTCTCAAGTTGGAACGGATGGTGACTGGGCCATGTGATGGAGTGATGGGTGCAGGGGATGGATTTTGTGTTTTTTTAGTTATTGGAGGAAAACCTGGAATTCTCAGATTTGGGTTTTCCTAGATGTGCCAGTATGACAACTCTAATAAAATGGAACTTTGAGAAAATGTCTGTCTCAGTGTTTTGGTGTTGGAGTTTGTTTCCCTGGAACGCTGACACATTCACACTACACCCTAAATCTGGAGATGATTTTATCTTCGTTCTATTGTATCACATAGCAGGAAAGGGAGGGAGGAAGGAAGGACCCACTGCTATGGAAATGCATTCTTGAAATTCTGAAGCTTTGCTCTGTCACAGCAAAGCAACTGAGTGTGAAGTCAGTTTATCAAGATAGTGTTACGTTCTGCTGTTTTTCTCAAATCTGCCACTTCTACTAGCCTTAATGCCAAATAGCTTTCATTTCAGTTCTCAGTGTTTATGAGGCACTATTTATTGCTATTAGCTCCGGAAAAGACTCCTCTTTTCCTCTCCTCGGCCTTTCTGAGCACTTCCACACCAAGAACAAGGTTTATAAATCACTACGTTTGTGAATTACAGATGAAGTGTTGGCTTCTTACCCATAATTATTGATTGGAGTAGTTTATCTGTTAGTGCTACAGTGCATTCTGTTCTGGTGCCAATGATATTGGTTGGTATCATTAGGTTATGTTAAATTGATGAGACTGGTGACCTTTGTATCTAAAGATACCTATTGGTATAAGGATATGTTTTTGCCTAAAATCCTAGGTAGTCCAACCGATGTCTGTATGGCTGCTATAATTATATTTCTGAATTCACAGAGGGCCACTCAGAGAACTAAAGGTACGGGTAATAATCAGTTTTTATCTTGCTGAATCAGACCACAGTTCAGTTTCTCCTAGGTAATGGGGCACCCATGGGAACGAAGGCATCCAGACTAGCAGCAAGGTCTTGGGGATGTGGGAAGTATAATTTAAGAAAAACATTTTCAAGCAATTTACTTGAAAGTATAGAACTATCCTAGATTGTTATTGTTTAATTTTTGAATGAAAAAGTTTTTTAAAAGTAATGCCTGATTTTAAAAACAATTGGCAGAGTTTAGAATTTTGGTATCCATTGATACTTAAGTTAATACCACTGTTTGGTTTCTGTTAAAAGTTGGACACTTTAGATTTGTAATCTCACAAACAGCACAAGTCACATATTGCCCTTCCTTGGGCTCTTGTAGTGTATTCTACTTGGAAACAGCATAGAAGACAAAATATCTGCTAAGCAGTGAACAAAATATCTGCTAGCTGGGTAACTGGGACTCGCTTGGAAGAATAATATATTTTATTGGTACTTTAGAAGATGCACTGACTTCTAGTGTATTTTTAATTAAAATTCAAAAAGTAAGGAATCTTTTTGGGTGGGGACAGGAGTATATAAATAAATATGTGTGCCCCACCCCGTCTGTGTGTTGCAGTTGTCTTCCAACATTCCTAAAGTAAGACATTCAATTGAAAGGGTTTTGTTTTTTTTTGTCTCGGGCATACCTCATCAAAGGAAGATCCTCTTGTGTCCTCACTTTGATTTGCCTGCTGCCCCAAGAAAATGTTTTAAATATGTGTTTTGAGTCTTTTATGCTTCTGAAGGTTGCAAGGTATTTTTCCTGCTTCCAGGGGTTGAAGGCAGCATGGCAGATAACAGATAATCAGAGATGGAAGGGACCTTATAGGTCATCTACTCCACCCAAGCAGGAGACCCTACACCATTTCTGACAAATGGCAGTCCAATCTCTTCTTGAAGGTCTCACTCAGGTGATGGCACTCCCACAACTTCCGAGGGCAACTTCTGTTCCATTGTTCTCACTGTCAAACTGGCAGTCATAAAGTAATAGCTCTCCATTTCATTGAGTTGTTCTGTAAAGTGAAGAAAATGGCTTCCAGATGAGGACCATACTGGTAGGAATCTCCAACCTTGGCAGCATGATTTGTGGACTTCAAGTCCCAGAATTCTTCAGCCAGCCATGCTAGCTGGGGAATTCTGGGAGTTGAAATCCACAAGTCAAGGTTGGAGAGCCCTGGACTATGGAGAACTAAGACGACTCCATGGAAGTCCAAGCCTACTTAGAGATTGAAGTGCACATGTGTCGGTTGTGGATGCTGCTTTTTTTATTATTATTATTTGCAGCCTCATTTCATTGTGTAAAAGAACCTGCTTGAACGTTGCTATGGGGGAAGGCTGGGGAATTGATAGCAAAAACCAGATCTTAAAAGACTTGTAATGGCTACGGTCCAAATCGGCTGGGGGAATAAAATGAGCCAAGTGGACAGACTGTCATAGTCCAATCATGAGAGAAATGGCAGAGATGAATATATGTTCTTTGTTTCCCCTGCAGGAGATTTGACCCTCGACCCGGAAACAGCTCACCCCAACTTAGTGATCTCTGAGGACCGCAAGAGCGTCAAGTTTGTGGAGCAGCGCTTGCGAGATCTGCCCGATAGCCCGAAACGTTTTACCATCTATCCTTGTGTGCTGGCCACAGTAGGTTTTACTTCAGGACGTCACTACTGGGAGGTAGAGGTGGGGGAAAAGACTCACTGGGCCCTGGGGGTTTGTAAGAACTCAGTAAGCCGTAAGGGGGAGACAACCTCTCTCCCGGAGACTGGCTATTGGCGGGTACGGCTCTTCAATGGAGACAAATACGCAGCTACCACAACCCCGTTCACTCCGCTGCACATTGCTGTCAAGCCTAAGCGAGTAGGCGTCTTCCTGGACTACGAGGCAGGCAAGCTCTCCTTCTACAATGTGACGGACCGTTCCCACATGTATACCTTCACCGACATCTTCACCGAGAAACTTTGGCCTTTCTTCTACCCAGGAATCCGGGCTGGGCGCAAGAATGCAGCCCCACTAATCCTCCGTCCGCCCACGGACTGGGAATAACAAAATGGCCCTGATCCCCATCTTCCTTTGCTACGCTTAGCCCTTGAATTGTGTAGAGAGAGTTTTCCCAGCTCAGCTTCTCTATGGGAAAGAGAGCCAGCAGCAGTGGTCTGCCTACTAAGCAGTGCAGTCCCCAGCCAGAAGCGAAGCATCGCAGAAGGGAAGGGTTTTCACGCCTAGTGTTTAATGTTGGGCTTTTAAGCCTTTTCAAGGCGACGTTACACTAGGAAAGGTTTGGAGAAGGCAAACCTTTGTTAAGGTTTAAAGCAAAGACCTTGTCCTTTTCTGTAATCTGCAACTTCCGTTTCTGAGATATTGGGTTGCAGGTAAATCTGGGGGAAGAACACCTGTTAAGCTTAGTCTAGTGTTTGGCAACGGGCCATATAGGATTGCATTGGCAGTGGGCAAAGCTGGTCAAATGTGGGAAAGGCAGCCGTTTTCTGTGCACTGTAGAGGGAGGGGAATCTCCCTTGGAAGGGGTTACAAACATGCTTAAACGTTGCTTGTATAAATGGTGGAAATTATTTCTCGACAGCCTGTTTTTACCGGCAGGTCGAGTGGATGCAGGATAGGAGGAAACTGTAGTGCATAGTTGAGAATGCTATAAACCAAGGAAGCTAAGGAAACCATTCTCTCCAAGCTGATTGTTCAAAGCCACCAAGGATCGCTGAAGCTTTACTGTTGACTTGTGGCTGCAACCAAGTGGCAGAGGTGGGCTCCGACAGAAAAAGTATTGAGTCAATCATGATATTGATTTAGCTACCGAAGGAATTGCTTTCCGGCGGTATCATTTGGCGGGGTGTCTTATGAGTCGAAATGCATTTGTGATTGCATCAGAAGGGCTAGTGCACAATATCTCCCAGCTCATAGATTTTGGCCTGTGGCATTTCAGCTGTGTATCCTCAGATGCTTGTAGACTCCCTCAGAGATAAGTTGAGTGTTGGGCATCTGGATGGTGAGACAAATAGCTTATGGCATTTGCCTAGTCAGGGAAACTTCAAATTCAAAAAGAAAAACAGGGGTCAGAAATACAGTCGCTTTCAATGGAATTTGAATGTCTTCCAGTACTTCACCACAAATGTAATCTCCTGTCCTGGGCTTTCTTTAGTATAAATGAATGCCCATTGACAGGTACCGCTGAGCCAAAATAGGCACAGGAGCACATTTTCAGTATAAAACTGACCACCGACCTTCTCTCCCACTATTCAAAAGCATCTCTCTCCTGGAGATGGGCATTGGACAAAAGCCAAAAGCTGTTTGCACATTCAGAATCCAGGTAGATTGGTTTGACTGTGCAGTGATGTGCCATGGCTCTGCTAGCTACAGGATCTGTGTCCCTCTCAAATAATCTTGGCTAATCTATTGCTCTCTTATGTTTGTTAGGGGACAGCTTATACCAGGGGTGTCAAACTCGATTTAATTGAGGGCTGCATCGGGGTTAGGTTTGACCTCGGGGGGTCGGGGGTGGACGTGGCCAGGGTGGACGTGGCCAGATTGAAATCACTCGTGTCGGGGGCGCCTGTGGCCCGAGTGCTCGATCAGTGAAAATGGGTTCCCGAGCTTTGTTTTTGGCTGGGATGGCCTCTTGCAGCCCTCTGCTAGAGAAAATGGAGCGCCCTGAGCTCTGTTTTTGCTGGCAGAGGGCTGCAGGAGGCCGTCTTGGCCACAATCAGAGCTCGGGAGAGCCGTGTGTGTCTCTCCTGAACTCTATTTTCACCGGCAGAGGCACTGCAGGCCAGATTTTTGCTGTTTCCAGGGTGGCCCCCTGGGCCAGATCTAAGCACCCCCTGGGCTGGATCCAGCCCCTAGGCCTTGAGTTTGATACCCCTGGCTTATAACTTGACCAATGGTTGTACATCGTGGAAACTTTAATCCTAATGTGCCCAGTAGCATCAGTGAAAGGCTATCTATCTTTGAAAGAAAGCCTGCCTTGCTTTGTATTAGTATCTGGGCAAAATGTTAAAATACAGACAGAAAAAGATAACAGCAAATACGTGGTTAAACAGCATGCAAAATAATAAAGTGGGAGATACTATGTGCCTGTGTGTGTACGTAATTCTCTTCCCTGCTCCTTTGACCAAAAAAACAAACTAAAAACCCCCTAACAAAAATACAGCCTTTTTGACAATGGAACCTCAGCTGCCTTCATTTTAGCCTCCAAGGTTTTGTTCTGGATTTTTAAAAAATCCAAATGAAACAATTGAAGGGGGAAAAACACACAGATCCTTAACCAGTTTTCAATGTTTACAATTAGATTTCTCTTTCAAATTATGCATGAAATTCGGAGTACTTTATCTGTAAAAAAAAAAAAAAGACATCTGCAGGGTAGAAGATGCTGAGTTGAGCAAGATCAGTCTACTTTTGTTGTTTCTGGGAGAGCTGGCAGTGGCCTTTCAGAGCTTCTGCAGCATATGCTGCAGACGCCTGAACATTAAAAAATACCTACCTTTTCCAAGCAGTTGTTACATGAAAAGAGAACTTGCTTGATAGCCAAGGATTAGATTAAAAGGTAAAGGTTTTCCCTTTCAGTCGTGTCCTTCTCTAGGGCATGGTGCTGATCTCCATTTCTTGGCCAAGGAAGCCTACATTGTCCAAAGACATTGTCCCTGGTCATGTAGCCAGCATGGCTATACACCAATGGCGCACAGAACCCTGATACCTTCCCCCTGAAGTGGTACCTATTTATCTACTTGCTTTTACATGCTTTCGAACTGCTAGGTGGGCAGGAGCTGGGGCAAGAAATGGGAGCTCCCCCCTTCTTGCGGCGCTTGGGTCTCGAACTCAGGCTGTGAGCTTTCCAGCTGACAAGCTCAGCGTCTTTAACCGCTGAGCCATCACAGATTAAGTGTGAGTTAAATAAGAGCGCACCCAGAGGGAGCTTTCCTGAATAGCTGAAGGAGTTCAGAAATGGAAGTGACTATCATATTTTGAATGTGAAGACCTTGCTGCTTTCTGAGCTTGGTTGTTTGTTTGCAGATATTTCATTGTCCAACTAGGTAATATCATCAGTGCTGTACTGAATGTGAAAATTCTTGAATGTCAGAAAATATTGCTCCTGGAATCTTTCAGTTCATTCCAGTCTCCAATTAGTACTTGGCCAGTCAGAATCAAAACAAACAAAGCGACGTTTTGATGGCTCTCATATAAATGTTGTTGGCCATCTGGGAATTGAGAATTAGACAGACCTGTTGAATTTAATTTGCTTTGCCTTCTGAAGGTGTCGTATGTACGTATGCACGTGCATGAATGCAAAAGTCTAAAAGGTGGAGCTTTGAATATGACTGTATTGACAGTTAACCCACAGCTTAATGCAAGATATCAGCGTTGTACCTTCAACATTATTAATAATAAAATAATTGTTTTAATTGACAGTGGGCTGTCCATGATTTCTCATCCTAGAAAGTATCAGGGTGTAACTTAAGATTTGAGATGAGCCAAAAGTATCAAAGTTCAATCCAGACCATTTCAGACTAATGCTTGAAACAAACAAACAAAAACGACGACAAAAGGATTGCTATAGAAATGATATGGAAAGTTCAGCCTGAAAATATTCTGGCCATGAGCTGAGATATGCACATTAGGATTTTTCCTTATAATTGTATTCCTTAAAAAAGAACTCAGTACTAGAAAATATAAATATCAATTGAATTAATAATTAAATAAAATTATGTTAGAAAATACTCATTTTAGAAAAGTAACTTCCTTGGACAGTAAAAGTGACTAAGAAGCAAGTACTGCAGTGCATAAGACCAGACATGTCCCTAGAAGGCAAAATCACTAAACTCTTTGGCCATGTCATGCATAGGAATTCGCTGGAGAAAACAATTGTGTTAGCGGTAAAAGGAAAACGAGCTGCCAAAGGACACAATGGCTGGACACCCTTCAAAGCTGACACCAGCCAGAGCATAAAACAACTCGAAGAAGTGCAAGATCAGGAGATGTGGAGTGGTTTGGTCCATAGAACTGACAAATCGGACTCAATGCATAACATCATCATCAGAAAATTAATTGATCCCATTCACTTATATCGTCTGTTCTCTCACACACCAACAGCTGTTATGCAGAGACACAAAAATACATG
>NW_020770848.1:0-18095 GCF_900518735.1 Pseudonaja textilis | reverse complement strand
ATTCCTTGTGAAACTTTTTCCACACTCCATACACTGATACGGCTTCTTCCCAGTGTGGATCCTTTTATGATAGACAGGGCTATTGCCCTGGCTAAAACTCTTTCCACATTCTATGCATTTATATGATTTCTCCCCTTTGTGGATAATTTCATGAGATATAAGGCTTTTGGAGTGACTGTAGCTCTTTCCACATTCCTTGCATTTGTATGGTTTCTCTTTCATGTGGATCCTTTTATGGGAAATAAGCATGTCCTTCCTCGTGAAGCTCTTTCCACACTCCATGCATTTATATGGTTTTTCCCCTGTACGATTTCTTACATGGGCAGTAAGTTTATCGTTCCTTGTGAAGCTCTTTCCACTCACTATACATTTGTATGGATTCTCGCCAGTGGGTTTCTTTGGATGGGAAACAAGGTTACCGGAGTAGTTGAAGTTGTTTTCATAGTCCTTACATTCAAATGCTTTTCCCCCCATCTCATCTCTCCAATGAGGAGGGCAGCTCTGATTATACCTGTTCCCTTCCTGTCTCCATTCACATGGGTTACTGAAGTTTGATTGTTCTTCAAATATTTCATCACAGCCTAAATACCTTCCCATCCCCTCTCCATTAAGATCTTCTTGGGCCAGCAAATCATAGATTTCCAGAGAAAAAGGAGGATTTTTCCCCCGTGGATCATTTAGCTGGATTCCGTCTTCACTTTTTGTTTGCCATTGATTCTTTTCTCCCACTTCAACTTTTAGAATCTGTATTGGTATCTCTTCTGATTGCTGATAAATCTCATTCTTCCGTTCATTGCCTGCTTGAGAGAGAAAGAAACAGTGGGGGGGGAAATACAGTTAAGCCATCTGCTAGGAATGATAGTCACCTAACAGTTGGGTTGGAAATATATAAACCATGATAGTAATTTAATACTGTATCTTTTAAGAGAATGCTGTAATTGTGATTGGCTGAGGTTCCTCCAATGGCCATAAGATGGAGCCAGAAACCTGGTTTCTTTCTCCTTGCATTTCCTGTTTTGCCGTATTGCCTGATCGTTCTTTTACTTGGATTGCAGTGAGTTTTTGCAACTGTTAGCAAACTCAGTTTACTGAACTCTGTTTATGATACTTGGCTTCATTTTTGGATTATCCCTGGACTGATACTAACTGCTTTAACTGTGTATGATTTGGACTGTTTGTTGGACTTTGTTTACCCATTTACTGAAAGTAAAACTTACGTTTTACTATTCAGTGTATCTGTATGCTGGTCGTGTGTTATTCAATATCACTCTCTGTTGAGGTAATTCCCCGTTAGGAGAATGAACGCATACAGGGAGATGTATTTGAGAGGAGTGTTTGAATAATACACATACAGCACACAGATACACTGTACAGTAAATGTAGATTTTTACTTCCAGAAACGTTAAGCAAAGTCCAAAATAGGCAGTCCAAAGTCATTCACAGGTAAAATCAGTCAGTTTTCATCCAGGGATAATCCAAATATCAAATTCCAGTGTCAAAAACAGTTCAGTATCAGACTTACATTAAATCCAGTAATATCGGTCAGTTAAAAGAAATGGAGCAACAGCAATACTTTCCAACAGAAGGAAACAGAGTAAAAGGAAAGGTTTCCTTGTCCATCCTCTCTTGGCACCCTCAGGGTCCGAAAGGCTGATTAACTTCATTGCATGTCCCAGGATTCAATGCCCGTGGAGACCCAGACCACAGATTTGTTCTGGATGCATCAGTTCCAGCTTTGCCTTCCATCCCTCAGAGCTGCTCCAGCTCTGTCTTTTCATTGTAAGGGAGCTGATCAAGAAAAGGATAAGCCCTCACAATGGACAAACGGCTGCAAAAGTTGATGGAGTTAACAGAAGTGGCTAAATTCACTTGCTTTGATTAAAGAAAACAACACAATTCACTTTGTTTCCACTTGGAAACCGCTTTTGTACTTGTTCTTGGGGGAGGGAATGAAACTTTGATTTTAAGTTTTGCTGATTAGAAAGAATTGTTGTTATATAAATGGCTAATCAATCAATCTATCTATCTATCCACACACACACACATAAATATATATTAAAAGTTATATATGGATATAGATAGAGATAGATAGATAGATAGATAGGTAGATAGATAGATAGATAATAGAGATAGATAGATAGAGAGAGAGAGAGAGAGACAGACAGACAGACAGACACATACATGCATGTAAAAAGTTGAAGTTTTACGTTACTACCTTATTCTACTGCACCCAAAGGAGTCAGAAGTCAATACTTTTCTCTCTCCCCTCTTCCCCTACACTTTTTTCTCTTCCCCTTTTCCTTCCTTATCTTCCCTTTATTTTCTTCTTTTTGTGTATTTTGTTATTTTATATTTTGATAAATTAATCAAATATTTCAAGAGGTAAGAAAAGAACAAGCCACATGGACCTGCTGAGATGGAAAGAGTCCCATGTTGGAACAAAGGTTGAAATGGAGGTGGGAGATAGCCAGGACGCTTCTTGCCTTAACCATATTTGCATTTGCGGGTGAGGGGGGCACAGGAAATTTTCCTCCTACCTGCCCTGGAAAGCCAACAGCTGCTTCTGCATTATCGGAAAGAGGAGATGTTTCTCCTATCAGCTGAGATATGTCTCTGTTCTCTGCCCCTGAAAGATGGGAGGAAATAGACTTTTAAAAAGAATGCTTTAGACGTTCAGGGAAAAACTAGAAATAAATGCTATTGTAGCACACAGGCCCATGAGTTTATTTTAAAAGATTAGGAATAAAACCCTCTGGATGCTCTTAAGAACTTCAGTGCAGAAGGCATCCCTCCCTTACCTGGTGGCATGTCTGGATTCAGATCCTTTGGAGAAATTCCTCCAATGAAATTCTCCTGACAAGGATTTAACGGATCACATCTTGCCTTAGGATGCTCAGCCATCAATTCCTGAAGGAGCGCCTCTATCTGCAACTGTGAAAAAAAGCAAAGAAAGATGTTAGAAGTACCACATGTGGGAACACAGAACCATCTATTTTAAAAAATATTTGTGGGTGGAAATATAAAAATGCCTCGAATATTCCACACTGGCATTATTCCATCACTTGTAAACAACTAGATCTGCACCTCTCCTTGCTCCTTCTCCTCCGCCTGACTCAGGAGGAAGCCTTCAGCCAGAGCCACTGCCTGGGAACTGGTTTCGGCTCCACATTCCCACAACCAATGTTTCATCTGCAGAGGCAGAATGGCCAGGAACTGCTCCAGGACTACCAAATCCAGCATCTGGGCTTTTGTATGTTTTTCTGGGTTCAGCCATTGATTGCAAACTCACAAAATTAACTCACAACACACCATGTATGTAAATATTGATTTTTGTATTTAAAAAAAAGAGCAACTTTTACCCAAAGTCAGGCAAAGCAGGCAGGCAGATTGAGTTGCTCACAGAATCATTCAGTGATCTACCTGCCATTGGCAAGATCAATCTCTCAAATTTGCTTGCCATGAGTCTGCACTGAATAATATAACCTTCAGTCCTAAGGGAGGTTCAGCTGTGCTTAAAAGCAGAGCCGAAGATCTAAAGACTAGCTAGAAAGCAAGAAATCCAACCATTTCCTGCTTCCTAAGCTAATCTAAATCTTCTGGCACAGCAGAATAGAAGATGGCCAGAAAAAGGAAAAATACCAATTTAGCAGGCAAGTTTGCAGGGTAAGGAGTGAGTGGGCGGGGAGGGTTCCCGTGCGCCATGTGGGCAGCACAGCCTTTGTTTCTGCACAGCCTGGTTTAATTGCTTTGTGGGTGAGTACCCTGTGGGTGAGATGCTCTGCGGCCCACCAAAATTTTCTCACGGCCCGCCAGTGGGCTGCGGCCCATCGGTTGACAACCACTGGACTAGATAACCTACAAGGTCCCTTCCATCTCTATTAATCTGTAATTATAAAAATGGTGTAGTAGAGTCTCCTGCTTGGGCAGAGGTTGGACTAGAGACCTACAAAGTCCCTTCCAACTCTATTAATAATCTGTAATCTATAAAAGCCATTTTTTTTCAGTGCCATTGTAACTTTGAACGGTCACTAAATGAACTATTGTAAGTCAAGGTATTGAGTTCCCTGCATCTTCCCACCCAGCGAAGGAGGCGGTCCTCAACTTAGATTTTTTTTCGGATGCTCCACGTGAAGAAAACAGAATATTTTCTCCAAGCCTTTCCGAACAATAATTGATCAAATTTCGGGGGTGAGGGCACCGATTCGGCCAACTGTTGGGGTCCCGGATCTTGGGATTCACTTGGCAACCGCGGAGCCCAACTACATTTTTTTTATTTTTTATTTTTATTTTTTCATCGTCCCGGCTTTTCCCGGGCTTTCTCGTCCAACTTTCCCCCTGCTTTTTTTTCTCCAGGGGTAACGAAAGGGCAACTTTCGCTTTCCATCCGGAGGGAACCGCACTCAATCCGCTCCTGGAGACGATCAGACAGATTTATCTGCATTCACGGCTGAGTAGGTCGACAGGAAGTGAGTGTCTGGACTCTCTAGGAAAAAAAGTCATCTTCCACTCACACTTCCGGGAAGCAAAGATTCGGGCATTCCTCGCAGAAACATGGAGATTTGGTGAGGCTGGAAGCGCCTTCTGAGCGCTCAGCGGCAATATCTGCGTTGCTTCATCACAAGAAGCGGATGTTCCGATGAGGCTCCGCGGTTGGAATAAAGTTTCCACTGCCTAGATCGCAGTGGCTGGGGAAACGGGTGGGTCGTGCTTCCCCCGTTTATATATTTATATATTCCTGATTGCTTCCCCTTTCAAGGGATGCGGGCAGGGAAACGGGCAATTTGTCGCATCTCAGGAGAGAGCAAAAGCAATCCATTGTCTACAGAATCTACAGAAGTGAAAGCTGAATTTATGTATCAAGAGGTTTCAGGTGATCTCAGAAAGTTTCAACAAACCCTATGGGTTTGTTAATAAAAGTATAGATCTTTTTGTAAAACTACGTGAAGCTGTTGGAGGATCTGCTTTTAATTACTTTTTAAATGACAACTTTGGTCCCTTCCTCCTGCGGTGTAGAGCTGCTATAGACTACTGTACTGTAAACGATGCAAAATTAACTAAGAAAAATCCCTCAGAGGTCAGTGTAGAGCTCTGCCAAGAGAATAGCAGGAAGGGACCTCAGAAGTCTTCTAATACAGTCTCCTGCTCAAGCAAGAAGCTGCATACCATTTAAGACAAATGATTGTCCAATCTTTTTTTGGCTTCCCAGCCGATAAAATTATCTTGTACTCAAATCTCTCAAGGATTCTCGGAGCAAAGATTTGCTTGCAATGAGAGAGTTCCATTTAGGAGAAATAGAGTCCAGTCCCCCATCTAAAAAGCCCTTTGATTGCTGATGGTCTCCCCAAAACATTAACTCTGGTTGAAACATTATTAGAAAAAAAAATTGGGGCTAGGATATAATATATGTCATATATTAATACTCTTTTTCTTTTTGATCATAGATTGGGAGCTGGATGTATGCTGTTTTATCTGCAAACCGTTCCATAGAAACAAAAACTTGTCGCCAAAGAGAGCTCACCGGTCTGTTTGGATTCCTCACTGGACCTTTTCAGACATTTTGATTCTATAGATGGAAGAAGGTTTGGAGTCCCTTTACCCATTGGGAATTTCGATTGAGCATAGGTGGAAAATGGATAGAAAAACATCAGAATGTGAGGGAACAGCCGTAGGCCCTCTCCTTCCGAGGGAGACCAGTCTGAACATTTGGGAAACACCCAAACAGAAGATCCCAGATGAAGAAAAAATAAGCACTGACATCCAGCGACAAATGTTTAGAGAGTTCTGCTACCAGGAGATTAAGGGCCCCCGAGAAATATGCAGCCACCTTCATTATCTTTGTTCCCAGTGGCTGCAGCCAGAGAGAAATTCAAAGTCTCGGATACTGGACATGGTGATCCTGGAGCAACTCTTATCTATCCTGCCCCCAGAGATCAAGAACTGGGTCAAGGAATGTGGAGTGGAGACTAGTTCTCAGGCAGTAGCTCTGGCAGAAAGCTTTCTTCTGAGCCAATTGGAGGAGAAGAAGCAGGAAGAGACAAAGGTCGGATTGTCCCAAGAGAGTGATAATAAAAATCTCAAAATTTAAGTATACAGTTATTTCAAACCATTTTGGGGCTGGCCATATAATAGTCTTGACTCAGGCCAGCCTTAAAATGGAGGGATCTTGCTCTTATTGCCCAAATTAGATGGGAGCTTAAGTTTCTCAGTCCTTTCTGTTATTAATTATATGTATAAGGAAGGAGTATAACTTCTTAAAGTATTGGTTGCCTTTTCTGAACATTTCGCAGGAGTTGGGAGAAACCCAAGCTCTTCTCCCACAGATGAACCTGGAGCAGAAGGGGAGGTGAGAGGGAAGTTGGAAATATATTTGTCCAATTTACGTTAAACCCATTCCCTTCTGATGTCTACAGTTGCAAGCGAAGACGTCCTGTCTTAATTTGGTCACTGAATGCTGTGAAGGAAGTGGGAATCTGTTCATACCTTCTAGGGATCCATTCTTAGGAGACGTCTCCCAAAAGGATCCAGTTCGGGACAGACCACCAGGTAAGGAATAATTTATTCTAACGGCAAAAAATGATCAAGAGCTCTCCAAACTACAGGTAATCCTCAACTTACAACCATTCATTTAGTGATCGTTGAAATTACGATGAAAAATGTGACTTTTTCATACTTATGACCATTGCAGTATCCCTCTGGTCTCGTGATTTGAATTCGGATGCTTGGCAACTGGTTCATGTTTATGATGGTTGCAATGTCCTAGAGTCATGTGATCACCTTTTGCGACTTCTGACAAAGTCAGAGGAAAAGCCAGATTCACTTAACCAACTGTGTTACTAACTTAACCACTTCAGTTATTCGCTTAACAACTGTGGCAAGAAAAGCCATAAAATGGGATAAAATTCACTTAGCAAGTTTCTTGCTTAGCAACGGAAATTATGGGCTCGGTTGTGGTTGTAAGTCAAGGACTATCTGCACTTCCATTCATGAGCTTCTTTTGCAACCGAACTTTGCTCCTCTTGGCACAAATTATTTAGATTCCCCCAGAATATACTGTATTAAGTATATTCTTTAAAAATGTCAATTTCTTTCATCTTTGTCCTCCCCACAGAGAACAAAACAATGAATCCGCTCTCACTAGGAAATCAAGCATCTCTTGCTGATGGAGTGGAAACAAGGACTATCCTTCCAGCTCAGGTAGGAAGAAAATTTTCCCCCTCCTCGGAACTGCATACGTGATTGAATTAAAATGCATTCCTTCAACTGCTAAAACTGTATTTCTAATCTAGAATCAGTCCTTTTCCTGACCAATAGCACTGTATGAATGAAGTTCACTTGATCAGCTGCCATCCAGCCACCTTCTGGAATAGGAGCAGCTCTGGTGGATGTAAGAAACAGCTCAGGATGGGGAAAATCTGGAATGATATTTTATTCATGCATTAATCGATCAAATCCTGTGGAAATATTAATCAGCCTTTATCTCCAGTGTGATTTCAGCCAGTGGACGTGAGCTATGTCCAGTAATATCCTTAATTCTGAAACTTGTCAGAAAAAAAATATGTTTATTTTATTGCAAGTTTCTGCTCTGGAGATTTCTTAGAGATCTTGAAAGACTTCTCAGTCTGTCTGTTAATAAAGAATTTATTTATTCCTCTTTCAGGATTCCATATCCTTCAAGGAGGTGGCCATCTATTTCACCAAGGAGGAGTGGGCTCTGCTAGACCCTGATCAGAAAGCTCTGCATGAAGAAATCATGTTGGAGACTTGTAGGAATGTGGCTTTTCTGAGTAAGAGTTTCTTTGCTTTCTGTTCAAATAGTTGGGTTAGGTATTTTCTTGTTGGACGGAACCTAATTATTTGTAGTTTTCTGACCTTCTTGGTAGACCAGATCAAAAAACAGATCCTGTGGGAATTTCACAAATTCTGTTTTATTGTGCAATGTAGGAACAGAAACTTGAAAGTTTCTGTTTGTGCCCTCTCCTCCTAAACAAAGTTAAGGCAGGTTTATTTTGCATTCCTTTTTCACACTTGCTTTAATCTCAGGTCATTCCTAAATTCCTTTAGTAGACATAATGTCCAGATATACACATTGCATATTGGGCTGGACGGAAAGTGGTGCATTGCAGGGGTCTTGACATGCTGTCTGGAGGCTGCCAACATCTGGGTGGACTAAAATAGGAGCACACTCAAGAAAGATAGAATTATACCAAACTAGAAATCAGCAAGTTCTAAAATGATTGTCCCCAAAGTGCTTTTCCAAAAGACAATTGGGACTCCCTTGGTTTTTTCTTGAAAACATTTCGCTTCTCACCCAAGTTCTGAAGAAGCTTCTTGGATGAGAAGCCAAATGTTTTCAAGGGGAAAAACAGGAAAATCCAGTTGCCTTTTGGAAAAGCACCTTTGGAGCAATCGTGACCTGGATGATTGAGAATCTCCATGGAAACTTCTGGAATAATTCACATTGTGATTGCAGGTGGGATTGTGCTCCACAAAACAATAGAATGACCTGCAATTTGACAGCAGTGGCAACAGATGCCATGTAGGTATTTGCCTAGCTTCAGCAGGTGTGACTGTTGCAGCCTTTTAGGGAAAATAAGGGTTCTGTGAATGGCTCATGCTATTGTCATTTCTTAGCTAGATTGCTGCAACTCACTCTACATGCAGCTGTCCTTGAAGACCAACCAAAAGCCTTAGGTTCAAACATGCGACTGCATTATAATTAATATGCTAAGAAGCTGCACTGGATACAAGTTACTTTCTAAGTGCAATTCAAGGGGTTTGTTGTAATTTTTTAAGGCCGTGAACATGTCCCTAAAAGATTAAGTGCTAGAAAGAAGTACAGTAGTACCTTGATACTCAACTGCTTTGAAACTGGTTGAATTTGGTACTCAAATGAATTTTGATACAAAACATTTGTCCTGGTGGTCATCATTGGCTTGGTACTCAACACACCACCTAGAACTTGTCAGTGTCGGCGGTCTTGTGACTCACTACATTATTCCTTACGGGAAAATTTTGTTTGGTACTCGTTTTTTTGTATTCATCATGCCTCCTGGAACCAATTAACAAGGAATACCAAGCTACCGCTGTACTTCTTTAACACAATGTAATGATAATTTGGAATATTTTGTCTTGATTCGTTCTTTTTCTCCCAAATAGGTAACGAGCGGAAGAACAAACAGGAAACAGAGACAGAGCCATTGCGAGTCATCAAGGTTGAAGTGGGAGAAGGGACATTTCAGGATCAGTGTCCCTCAAAAAATCCAGAGGAAATTCAAGTAAACATTCGGAGGCATAAAAATACCCATTCGTGTCCTAAAATCTATGACTTCCCGACCCCCAAAGATATTAAAACAGAGAGAAGGCGACAGTGTTTAGATTTTCAGAAAATATTTGAAGATCAATCCGATTTAAGCGAACAATGCGAATGGAAAGATGATGGGGGAAAGTACAGGAGGTTTTGCTCTTTTACTTTGCATCAACAAGATTACCTGGGAAAGAAACCATTTAAATGCAAAGTATGCAGGAAAAGCTTCAGCAAGTACAGTAAAATTATTGCACACGAAAGAATCCACACAGGGGAGAAGCCATTTAAATGCATGGAATGTGGTAAGAGCTTTACGCAGAGTAGTCACCTTACTTCCCATAAAAGGATCCACACAGGAGAGAAGCCTTATAAATGCTTGCAATGTGGAAAGAGCTTTACTCAAAATAGTCACCTTACTTACCACAAACGGCTTCACTCGGGGGAGAAACCGTATAAATGCACCGAGTGTGGAAAGAGCTTTGCTGATTCTAGTTCCCTTCTTGTGCACAAAAGGATCCACACCGGGGAGAAACCTTACAAATGCACGGAATGTGGCAAGAACTTCACCTTGAGTAGTCACCTTACTTCCCATAAAAGAATCCACACAGGAGAGAAACCATTTCAGTGCACGGAATGTGGAAAGAGCTTCAGTACGAAAAGTTCTCTTAAATTTCATAAAAAGATCCATACAGGAGAAAGACCGTATGTATGCGTGGAATGTGGAAAGAGCTTCAAGCGGATCGCTGATCTAACTCGACATGACAGAACACATAGAAAAGAAGTTCCGTACAAGTCTACCAGGTGTGGTAAAAGCTTCCATAACAGCCGACGCCTTACGTCGCGTGAAAGAATAGAAGAGCCATTTGAATATAGACAGTCTGGGGACGAGCTTCCCATTGATTATGTTGACTAATTACTAATAAACGAGAATATATTTTAAAATTTTAATAATTAATAAAGGAAACTAATAAGCAGTGAAGTGTGACAGCTCTTAGCAGCCACATGCTTGGATTTTCTCCGTTCAAGTCTGTCCTGAGGTATGGATGTTAATCACCACAAAGAATTCATACAAAGGAAATGCTGTATAAATTCACTGAATATGAGGGGGAAATTCAGTGAAAATATGTCTCTCTTTTTTTCTTTTTACAATCCTGTAATCCCTTTTTTTGGACTGGACTGGACTGAACTGGCCAGATGCCCTTCCTGACGTCTACATGGAGTTTACAGCAGATATTTTCTCTTTGCACCCTGATAGAGAAACATCTGCCACTACCTAGGGTTGAACTCTTCAGCCTTCTGCGAGGGAGGCAAGCATCTTCACTTCTAGCCATCATGCTAGTGACATTTCTCTTATTTCCCATAAAAAGATCCACACAGGAAAGATGTCTTAAATGTCTGGAATGTGGAAAAAGCTTCAGAGGAGTAATCTTAATGCCTGCAAGAAGGATCCACAGAGGGGAGAACCGGAATAGATGCAGTTAATGTGGAACGTGCTTCAGTATTAACAGATTACTTTATAGGCAGTCCTCAACGTACAACAATTTGTTTAGTGACTGTCCGAAGTATCACAGCACTGAAAAAACTGGCTTAAAACCAGATCTCGCACTTATAACTATTGCAGTATCTGCATGATCATGTGATCAAAATTTGGGGGTAGGCAACGAAATATGTATTTATGATAGTTGCAGTGTTCCGGAGTCATGTGATTATCATTTGTGACCTCAACTGGCTTCTGACAAGCAAAGTCAATGGGGAAATCAAGGTTCTCTTAATGATGAAATGATTCATTCAACAGCTGCACCGATTTGTGGCAAAAGGTGTAAAATCAGGTGCAACTCACTTAACAACCGCTTTGCTTAGCAATGGAAATTCTGATCCTAATGGTGGTGATAAGTCGAGGACTAACTGTATATATGAAAATAAAGGCCAAAAGGAAAGAAACCACACAAGTTACGGAGACTGAATAGAACTTTGTTCATTGTAGTAACCTAATTTCCCATAAATGAAACCACACGGAAAATAAGTTCTAAAGTATGGAAAGTGCTTCAGGTGAATGTTAATTTTGCATGACCTCAAAAACAAAAAAAACAGGAGGAAACTGCATACTACAAACATCTACTAATTTTTGATACCTTGAACTATATCTGGTCTTTGATGGTGAAGTTGACTTTAGAAACTGAATGGATCCAGAACACAGTTTAATTTTAACTTCCTTTTATTTATCTTTCATTTGTCAAAATTAAATGAAAGGGTCCTAAAGAATTAAAAAATAACAACTTGGTGGATTTTGTGGAATGATGGTTGAATTTTGCTACAAATATTAAAGGTAGGTGAGAAGGGAACGTTCAATATTACTGATTGCATTTGTAAAGGTCTTACTTATTACTACTTCATTAGCACTTGGTGAACTTCGAATGTTCTTTGAAACTAACCATATTCCATCCTGGTTATTAATTCTTGGTGGGCCTGGAAGAAATTCTAGTGTTGTCGGCAGAAGGATTTCCAGGTTGCTAAAAAAAATTGAATACAATCAACCATTGCTGAGATCAACTTACCTTTAATTATGTTTTACATGGTTCATTTGTAATTTGTTCTTGCTTGTGTATTACAGATGGATTTTTCTATAAAACTCTTCAAATGATTGTTACGTGTTCACAGTGTTGATAATCTAATTCAGTCAGACTGCTTAGGAACTCGGTTTTGTTCCCTAAAAGTTATGAAGAAAGAATCTATATATAGTCTAGGGCCATGATAGTGAACCGCTGGCACGTGTGCCACAGGTGACATGCAGAGCCATTTGTGTGGGCACGCAAGCCCCAGCCAAACTTACCTGCATTGCACATGCAAGCCTCCCACATGATTTTCGGCCTGTTTGAGGCCTTTTTCACCCTCCCGAGGGCTCGAGAGAAGTCTCTGCAGCCTTTGGAGGCCGAAAAACAGGCCTTCTGGAAATACCGGAAGTGCCAAAACCGAAAGTATCAAAATGGGCCCATTTTTTGGCCTCCAAAGGTTTGCAGAGGCTTCCCTTGAGCCCCCGGGAGGCAGGGAAAACGGCCTCAAACGGGCTGAAAATCAGCTGGGAGGCATGCGCAGTGCAGCTAACGGGGGATGTTGCACGCGCAGAAGGGCAGGGCGCCTTGCATTGTGGGTGTTGGCACACGTGCGCTTTCAGCACACCACAATAAAAACCATCACTGGTTTAGGGCTCTATACTTTTACTGTGTGTATTACCTTTCAGGCAGAAACTCTCACCATTTTCAGGAGGGGCTTTTCATGTTTTCATTGATACACTATTAAACTGGTGCTGGTTCTTCGTGACCACATAATTTTTTCCCATGGTGATCTGCCCCTAATGTGTAGTCTTTCAGATCTCATTTTATGAGTAATGTACGATTGATTTTTGCTTTTCTCTGGGGAATCTTTTCTTTTTTGGATTGTGGATTCTGACAGGTGCTGACAAAGCACTAAGCAGTAAACTGACCTACCAGTAGTTTGTGGTTGATGTAAGTATTCACCATAGTGAAAATCAAGTTATGGTGAGATGTTCCCAAGGACTTTTTTAAACTTGTCAAATGGCCTACTTGGTTTGTTTAAGAAAGAAAGAGATTGAAAAAAGACCTGAAAGCATGAATAGAAGAGATGATTCCACCAGACTGTCAACTATTTGGAAGCCTGCACTCACAAACAAAAAAATCTCCACACCACTAGCCAGGCAAACAACTGGGCACAAACAGATCCCCCCTGATACCTCCAGCTCAAATACACCCCAACCAGGCACCCAGATGAAACCTAGCTTCCTAACAAATGATAGCCGTCCATTTATTTGGAGCCAAGTTGCACTAAAAGCCTCCAATATAGGAACACAATGTTGCCAGCCAATCAAGACACAAAAAAAGCCACAAAACAGACAGAAGATATTAGAAACACCAATCAAGCAGAACACAGCAAACTCCAAGACCAATAAACAGACCAAGACTCCCAACCAATCAGAATGAAGAAAAAACCATTCTGGCACAGCAGTAGGCTAGCCCCAAATTTAAAACTGAAACAGCTGTGATAGTCTGACTCACAGACGAACACAATACAAAAGCCTGATGATGGCAGATGAGATTCTGCCGAAACGTTGCTACAACTTTAAAAGCCCAACTATAATGACGTGGGAAAATACCCGAACAAAGCTATTCATGTAAGTACGCGTGAAAACTTAAGAAAACAAATATATCTATCGATCAATCGATTGATCGATAGATATAGATATATATGTGTGTGTGTGTGTGAAATACCACTCCCTCATCATCACAAAATATCCAGAACCATAAAGTCTACAAACTTGAACTTTGGTACATACAGTATGTTCCTCTGGGCTTCTAGGTGCTCACTAAGAAAGGGTTTTTTGAAATGACCATCAGAGCATTAGTATTTCATATATTATTATTAACACGCTCTGATGCTAAGGAGTTCTACTCCCCCTCCCCACCTGAAAAGAAATCTATTCCAAATGCAAAACACAAGCAGAGGAGTTCCAGTTTCAGTTTCACAGCACTAAGCAGCTTTAGTACAGAACAGTTAAGCCATGCCCAAGCTCCTTGCTGTCTCCTTGCTCACACAGCAAATACTGTTTCAGTTTCCGAACAGCCCTTAACTCTCACTGTCAGGACACTAGCCAGATGAATACCGATGGATGCTGGTAGGCAGAGGCAGATTTTTTTCCCCTTATTTTCCTCCCCCAAAACTAAGCCTGATCACACAGTTTCGTAGTGAAGCACAGGTATCCAGCTAGTTTTTAATATGTGGAACAATGACAGTGAGGGAGGTACATTTCTTCTATAGTATAATTAAAAGATTACAATAATAAAGTGATAAAATATAGCCTACCCAAGAACTGGACCACAATAACTTTCTGGGACCTCAAATTGTCTTATGAAGTTCTGTCTTCTGGGCAAATCCATGACTTTTTTTCTTTAGTATTTAATCAACATAAATAGGCAGAAAATTTAATTTCCAAGCATTTTACCACAATATGTTTAATGAAAAGAAGGACTAGGGGAGACATGATAGCAGTCTTCCAATATCTCAGAGGCTGTCACAGAGAAGAGGGGGTCAACCTATTCTCCAAAGCACCTGAAGGCAGGACAAGAAGCAAAACTCATCAAGGAGAAAAACTCATCAAGGAAAAAAACAACCTAGAACTGAGGATAAATTTCGTGACAGAACAATTAATCAGTGGAACAACTTGACTCCAGAAGTTGTGAATGCTCCAACACTGGAGGTTTTCCAGAAGAGATTGGAGAACCATTTGTCTGAAATGGTATAAAGCTTTCTGCATGAGCAGAGGGTTGGACTAGAAGACCTCAAAGGTCCCTTCCAACTTTGCTATTCTATTCTATTCCCATTCCCTACTCTTCTCTTCTTATTCTCTATTCTATTCCTTCTTATTCTCTATTCTATTCCTATTCTATCTCTATTCTCTTCTCTCCCTCTGTTCTATTCCTATTCCTATTCTAGTCTTTTCCTATTCCTATTCTCTCTTCTCTTTTCTTCACTCCTCTCCTCTTCTTATTCTCTATTCTATTCCTATTCTCTCCTCTCCTCATTCTCTATTCTATTCCTATTCTCTATTCTATTCTCTCCCTCTATTCTATTCCTATTCTCTCTCCTCTCCTTATTCTCTATTCTATTCCTATTCTCTATTCTCCTCTCTCCCTCTATTCTATTCCTATTCTATCTTCTTATTCTCTGTTCTATTCCTATTCTATTCTATTCCTATTCTCTTCTCTCCCTTTATTCTATTCCTATTCTCTCTCCTCTCCTCTTCTTATTCTCTATTCTATTCCTATTCTATTCTATTCCTATTCTCTTCTCTTCTTATTCTCTATTCTATTCCTATTCTATTCCTATTTCTATTCCTATTCTCTCTTCTCTTCCTCTTCTCTCTTCTATTCCTATTCTATTCTTTTCCTATTCCTATTCTCTCTTCTCTTTTCTTCTCTCCCTATTCTCTCTTCTCGTCCTATTCTTCTCTTTCTCTTCTATTCTCTATTCCCTGTTCCCATTCCTTTTTCTATCCTATCCTCTGGGCACCAAGTGGGCACTTCCTGACCTCGATTCCTGCGGGCGTTGCAAATGGCCTTCGCTAGATGGAGCCCTCCTGCAACCTTCGGCAACCAACAACTGCATCCTCGTTTCCCAGTTCAGGCAAAGCCGAACAAAGAATTGAGCTCCGGGGAAGCATCAGGCCAGGACCTTCAAAGGCGAGGGGGGTGGGCAGGAAGTGACCATCCACACCCGCCCGTGGGGCTTTCTAGGAAGAGTTTTTCTCTCTCTCTCTGCTTTTAACTCTAGCCAGCGGAGAGCAAAGAAGTGGGGGTGCAAATCCTCGTGGGAAAGGAGGTCTCCCCGCTGGGTTACAGCTGAGCTGCTTAGCAAAGCAAAAGAGTGACTAAGAGGAAGCTGAGCCCAAATTCTCCCCCCAGGTCTTTCTCTGAGACCCAGAATCCTGCTGGGCGGGATTGCAAAATTGGAACTCGGGTGTTTGCCGGCCCATCGCGGGTTTTGCTTCTTCCCTGCTCGCTCCAGGTAAGGAAAAAGAAAAAGAGCCCTTCCCAAAAAGATGTTGAGGCTCTAGAAAAAGTGCAGAGAAGAGCAACCAGGATGATTAGGGGACTGGAGACTAAAATATATGAAAAACAGTTGCAGGAACTGGGCATGGCTAGTCTAGTGAAGAGAAGGACCAGGGAGACAGGATAGCAGCCTTCCAATATTTGAGGGGCTGCCACAGGGAGGAAGGGGGGCCAGGCTATTTTCCAAAGCACCCAAAGGCCAGACAAGGAACAATGGATGGAAACTGAACAAGGAGAGTTTCAACCTGGAAATAAGGAGAAACTTTCTGACAGTGAGAACAATCGACCCATGGAACAGAAGTTGCCCTCCAAAGTTGTGGGAGCCGTCATCATTTGAGACTTTCAAGAAGAGATTGGACTCCCACCTGTCAGAAATGTGTAGGGTCCTTTGCTTGGATGGGAGGTTGGAATAGACCTACAAGGTCCCTTCCAACTCTTGATTATCTGTTATCTTTTGGGGTCTTTCCTGGCAGAACAGTTTCCTTAAAGGGTAACCTTGCACCAGCCAAGGGATTCTCTCTTGTTCCCTGTAGCAAAATGGAGAGGAAAGGAGGCCACGTGGCCCAGAAGGGAAAGGAGGGGAAAGTTGGGAGGCCGAGGCAGTTCAATCAGAACAGAGCTGGAAGGGACCTTGGAGGTCTTCTAGCCCAACCCTCTGCTCAAGCAAACCATTTCAGATAGGTGGCCATCCAAGTCTCTTCTTAAAAGCCTCCAGCGATGGAGCCCCCACAGCTTATGAAGGCAACTTCTGTTCCACTGGTTTAGAAATTTAGAAATAGGCTTATAGGGCTGGAAGGGACTACAGAGGTCTTGTAGTCCACCACCCACTCACTCTGCCCAAGGCAGGAGACCTTATACCATCGCAGACAAACAGTTGTCCAGTCTCTTCGTTGGAAGAAATCTCCTTCTGGGTTCAGTTCCAAATGGGGAAGAAAGACACTGGAAGCAACGGAGGCTGTTTGGAAAGATGGTTTAATGGTGGACAGGACCACATGGCTTGGAGCTCCAAAGAGAAAGGGACGATCATATGCTTCAAGTTGTCGGGTGAAGTAAAAGAAGGAGGAGCAGAGAAAGATGAGAGTCCCTTGGTTTTATGCCTTCTCTTGGGATTTGAATTTGAGCTTGTATTCTGATTGGTTGTCAGACTCCCATGGAGCCATGCAGGGGCAACTCTGTAGGCTGTCCAGGCTTGGTTGAGCCTTGCTGGATGATGATGTAATGAAAGGGCTTTGGGCAATTCCTATTATAGCTCTACCTGGAGTAGATCTTTGTTATCCGTAGCCAAAAAGACATTAAGAGTTGTTCACCTAATCCTGCATAGCTTTTTTTCTGGTAATATCACACTACTAACTAGAGCATACAAAACATTTGCCAGACCAATACTCGAATACAGCTCATCAGTCTGGAACCCACATTATGTATCTGATATTAACACAGATACATGAGAAAGTCCAGAAATGTTTCACAAGAAGAGTTCTCCACTCCTCTACTCGTTGCAGAATACTTTATGCCACCAGACTTGAAATTCTAGAACTAGAAAACCTAGAACTATGCTGCCTTCGGCCCGATCTAAGTATAGCATATAAAATCATACATTGCAATGACTTTACCTGTCAATGAATACTTCAGCTTCAACCATAACAACACAAGAGCACACATTAGATCCAAACTCAGGGTAAACTGCACCAAACTCGATTGCAGGAAATACGACTTCAGCAACAGAGTGGTCAATGTCTGGAATACTCTTATCTGACTCTGTGGTTTCTTCCCCAAACCCCAAAACCTTTAACCTTCGACTGTCTACTATTGACCTCACCCCTTTCCTAAGAGGTCAGTAGCGGGTGTGCATAAGCGCACCAACTGTCCCTGTCCTATTGTTTCTTTTTATTTTTCTTATAGGTATCCATTTCATGTATTCATAATTATGTTTATACTTATACATGTTATCTTATAATCGCTTGACAAAATAAAATATATAAAATAAAAAACTGTAAAATAGTCTAGCCCAGGCCTTAATGGCCCATTAACAAACGGGGTGTGTAGCTATTCCACCATTAAGCAGACATTGCCAAACACGGACACAAGGATATTTGCACATATCTAATGACCTTGTTTTAGCCAACCGCAGGATGTTTCAATACGATCGCGAAACAATGACTGTTGGTATTCTC